>SJYQ01004053.1:94034-173648 GCA_006410935.1 Redunca redunca
GACTCGATGGACGTGAGTCTGAGTGAACTCCGGGAGCTGGTGATGGACAGGGAGGCCTGGTGTGCTGCGATTCATGGGGTCGCAAAGAGTCGGACTCGACTGAGCGACTGAACTGAATTGAACTGAATAATAATACATATTAGGTAGTTAAATTGTTTTCAAAATTAAAGGCCGATAACCCCAAATCAAGACATGATTGCCTCTAGTCTGTGTATTAGGGGAAAGGGAGTTATTGCTACATGGAATGAGGTGGGCAGTTGTAATGTAATGTTTCATTGCTTAATGTGGATGATGTGTACATGCTGTTCCCTTTTATGATTCTGTAAACTATACACACATCTCTTCTGCAGTTCTGTATGTGTGATACATGCTACAGTGAATTAAAAAACAAAGTGAGGGAGCTGGATTAGATGATCTCTGAGGGTCCTCTTTGCCCAGATGGCCTCCAGCTCTGAGGATGTGACAGAGGATCTCTTAAATACAGGTGTGATGGTGCTCCAGAGCTGGGGAGCTTTCATGAGCTGTCCTTGGTGTGGACACTCAAGTGGAGATGAGGTCTCTCCCAGGCAGGCCCTCAGTGTGTTCTCTGGGTATCCCAGGTTGGCTATCTCCCAGAAGGCCTCAAGGGGGCGCTCATTACATTGACTCTCAGCCAGGCTCACCAGACACACCCGCCCCTGGCAGCCCCATCCTCCACCCAGAAGGGGTGGGGTAGGGGCAGGTCCTCACGAACAAAGCACAGGAATCTCACGGATAAACCTAAATTCCGCATTGGTAATTTGCAAGTAGAATTTAGTACTCATGTTGGTATGTCCACATTCTCTTCCTGAAAGGGGGCTAAATGACCACCTTTATTTCCAGCAGTAAGTGGCTCAGGATACAGCGAGGATAGGGGGACCATCTCTCTCACACCTGGGTAGTCTTACCAGTGAGGCTGGAATCCTTGCAATCTATTGATGCAATCTCCTACTTCTCTAATCTCAACAGGGATGACCTGTCCTATACTGTCAACGAATATTCATCAAGTGCTACTCTGACGCAGGTCCCACGGTAGGTACTGGGGATACAGCATGGAGCAGGAGACCTTACGGCCTAACAGTGGAGGTGGGACATGTTTTCTAATAACCACACAGCTAAGGATAAAGTTAAACATTGAGATAAATACAATGGAAACACATCTGTTCTGCTCACCAACGAATCCCAGATCCTAGAGGAGTGTCTGGCACATATGTACTTGAAGAATAAATGAATGACTAGAGATTGAAAGAAATGAATTTGTTATGTGACTAGAAATGTTCCAGTCCATGTCCCAGCGCTCTCTCTGCCTGTGTTTCCCGGCACCAGCGGAGTTGGTCCAGGCACATCACTAGTCTCTCTCTTCTGTGATTGGCCAGCCCCTCCCCATGTGACCTGCACATGCTCTCTTTAGACCTTTCCATCAGGATGCAGCTCAGCCTTGCTGACATGAGAGCAGCCTGTCTCTGAAGGGGACTTTACTTACTATTGCCCTGATCTAAGTTCTTGGGGAGCAGGTCCCTGATGCTAGCACAGACAGCACTTACTTGGCCATCACAGAGCAGCCTTGGGTGGTCATCAAAGCAGTATGAAGGTGAGATGCTGATTACCTCTCATCCAGGGGAAATGCTCAGAGAACTGGGAGATGTCACTTCTACACAGCAGGCATGAGCCTATTCCTGATGTTGTCCAGACTTGCCAGGCCAAGAGGGGATTGGGACCTCAGGGCAGCAAGAAGCTGTCAGTCTACAAAGACAGATGGAGCGAGGTCCTTGGAAGTGGTGATGGGAGAGTGGAAGGGCACTCCTGAGTCCAGTAAGGAGAAGAAGAAAGGAGAGAATTCTACAGGAACCCAACTAGAGAGACTTACAACACAGAATGGAAGGAGCCCGCTTGCTCTGTTGCTGCAAAGAAGAGACCTTGGTCTTCTGGGGATGCGAAACCAACCAGGAGAAGGGCAGGGCTGCCTTAGTCTGCCTGCTTCCCAGGAGCAGAGTCCTTCTCTGGAAGGCAAGGTGAGGATGGTTTTTACTGAGAGTTAATTCTGCCTACATCTCTAGGAACCAGGGAAACTGAACAGAGCAGGTATGTGCCTATTCTTCAGTTGAGAGGTCACAGTCTAGAGAGTCAGACAAGGACGTGGACACCAATGGGAAAGGGTGTGAAAAGCTGTCAGGATGGGTGGTAGCGACTGAAGCAGCTGCAGGTCCCATCCCCATAGACAGTGTAGCCAAATGGCTAGAACAAGGCCGCTGGCTCACACAGCCAGCCCTGGGCTTGCACACCAGCCCTGCCCCTGACCAGCTGTGTAACCTTGGGCTAGTTACTTAAACTCTCTAGTTCCCCTGTATTCCTCTTCAAAATGGGGATAAAAAATGGTACCCACTGGGCAGTGATCGTGCACCTAGGGTTTACATGGAATGATCTCAGAGCAGGGCACTTGACATGTACAAAACCTCAATCAATGTTCGTTACTTATAGTTAGTTAGTTACTATATAATTGCTAAATATATATTATTAGTATTATTGTTAGTGTAATTATTACTATTGTTAATACTCTCCTGATTCAGAGAAGAGTGAAAGGGCTAGAGAACCTGAGATAAGTTTTACAGAGCAGGTAGAATGACTCCTTAAAGGAAGAGTAAGAACTGGATACATGGAAAGGATGGCATCAGTGGGGGAAACTGAGGCAGGGGACAGGGAGCAGCAAATGAAGCTGGTAGCTGGTGGGCAGGATAGGGCACAAAGACAGAGCTGGGGAGTCTTGAGGGTTGAAGAAGGGCAGTTGATGGGACCTGGCGGGGTTGAGCCTGGGCCCTGAACCTCCATCTACAGAGCCCTCTGCAACTTAGCAGAGGCAAGGGCCCCTGTGACCTGCTGAAGCGCTCTTGAAAGTGTCCCTCCTCCCTTCCTGAGATCACCCAGTCACATGCAGTGAATTTGTGAGGCAGCTGCTATTCTGGAAAGATCATCCCTGGAGAATAACGAAGACTCAGCTTCTCATCCCAGCTGGGCCTCTAACTGGAGTGATGATGCTGTGCCGGTCTGTCCCTTTTCAGGACTTCAGTTTCCTTATCTGCAAGATGGGGGTAGGGGAAATACCTGCTCTCAAAAGTTCCTGCTACTTGATGATCTCTAAAACAACAACCACAACAAAAACCCACCTCTAACCATGCTACTCTTGTTTCACAGATTTGGGGGTACAGATCCTCAGATATTTTATTTAGTTAGAGTTCAACGAGAGGTTGCTATGAGCCGACGCCAGCAGTCTCCCTTATTTTTAAGTCTGAAAATTGACAAGGCAACTGTTGTCTCTGGTTCTGAATTTCAGGACTGATATTTTTCTAAAAGCCTCTTTAAATGCAAATTGGCTCCAGACTAACCCACAGGCAGCTGCGGGGGTGGGAGATGGAGGAGATCTCGGTCTTGGGGTCGGTGGATGTGGCTGGAACGCTGGCTCAGCTGCTCACCGTCTACTTTATCTTAGTCAGATACTTAATCTCAGCGAGCCTCGGCTTTCTGTAACATATGGTTAAGGGTCCTTTCCTCACGAGGTGAAGGGCAGTTGGGATGTCACCATGGCCATTACATTCTTGTTTTCTTCCACGTGTCGAACTGTAGCCACCACAACAGTCTTGTGAGCCTAAACAGATGCTACTGCTTCTGTTTTCAGGTTGGAAAACAGGTTCAGAAAGGGGGAGTGACTTTTCCAAAGCCATACAGCAAGGGCCGAGCTAGGATTAGAGAGCCACTTCCTGTCTCCTTTGGACCACGATGGCACCTACACAGACCTGCATTTTCATGATTACTGTGAAGGAGACTTGGAATTCACCATCCTTGTCCTGTGGACCCAGGTGAGGCCAGGATAACCTTAGCAGTGGGCTGTGGGTGCAGTGTTCTGTGACATCTGTGCTGCTGGGGCAACCCTGGCAGGGTCTTCCTGGGAGCAGCTCTCCAGCCTGGACCAGGAAAGAGACCCTCCTCCTCCAACCGACGACCATGTCCTGGGAAGGCGAGGCAGGCCCATGCGGTTGTCAACCACAACCACCAGCAGGCCCCTGATTCCAGTAGCTGTCCCGGAAGCTGCAACCCAGGCCTGTAATTTCCAGACTGGGCCTGGTCCAAAAGCAACCCCACTGCTGAATCAGTCACTCGATCAGTCCTATCTTATTATTTCTTGGCTTCTTGGCCAAGCAGCTTCGCCTCCGGGAAGTAGCACGCAGGAGTCTGCCTTCTGCTTGGCATATGTGGGGTGCTGGCTAGCTCCATCCTGGCCTCCTCACTGTCTCTACCCTGCTCTCCAGTGCTTTCTTGCCTGGAGGAATCCATGCCCCTCACTCTTTGCCCCTCACCCCCAGCATCCCTCCAGCCTCCTCCATCAGTTACAAACCTTCCTGGCTCCATCTCACTGGCTGAATCATGCATTTCTTCTCCCTGAAGGGCCTCAGCTGGGGTTCCTGCCAGACAATCTGACAATCTGTGCAGATAACTGTAGGGCATTTTCCCACAAAAAAATGGGAAAATGGCCCAGAAATTAGAGAACTTGCCTTCCTTCTTCACCACCCCCAACTTCCCTACCATTTAGCAAAATGCTTAAGCTTAGCCAAAGAGGAGATGATTCTTAGGAGGACAAAGCAGAGACTTCCTAATACCTCCAGGAGTCTAGTTTGTTCTCAGGTGGGCCAACAAGCTGAGCGTCCCATCCTGGACCCCAAACCACTGCAGAAGAGGCTGGGGACTTGAGCCAGTGAAGGCTGGTGATCGTTCTTAAATACCTTGGGATCTGTCACCTTCATCTCTGGTGGGGAAAGCTCTGGATCGTACAGTCCCCTCCTAGCAGGGCTAACTGCATCGCTTCTAGTTCTTCTCCATGTCTTTCCGATGAGGAAGCCAGGGCCCCTTTCTGAAATGTGAATATCTTATCACTTCTCTGTGCTCCTTCTTTAAAGCCCATCCATGGCTCCTTATTGCATTGGGGAGATTTGTCACTATCACACCTCCAAGGCCCTAACTGGTCAGCCCTCTTACCCTCCAGCTTCTCTCAGGCCTCATTCCACCTCCGTTACTGCCCAGCTCACATCAGCCTGTCTGTGTTTCCCCAAGTCTGCACCCCCTTTCGCCACAGGACCCTTGCACATGCTGTTCCTCTGCCTAGAGTGCTCTTCATATGGTGCCTGACAACACCTGTTTATCCTCAGACCTCAGTCCCTGTGTCCTCAAACCCTGCTCCTTCATGGTGGTTTAGGCACTAAGGCGTGCCCTACCCTTGCAACCCCATAGACTACAGCCTGCCAGGCTTCTCTGTCCATGGGATTCTCCAGCCAAGAATAGTGGAGTGGGTTGCCATTTCCTTCTCCACGGGATCGTCCCGACCCAGGAATCGAACCCAGGTCTCCTGCATTGCAGGCAAATTTTTTATTGACTAAAGTGTGAAGGAAGCCCACCTCCTTCATGGGATCCCCTCATAGCATCACAGAACCACCCCCCATGACAATAGAATCATGATGCCATTGTGTGTTTGTCTTTGTGATTGTTGGGTTAATGTCTGTCTCTTTGATGAGTGCAGGGAGCTTATCTGCTTTTGCTCACTCCAATGTCCCCGGTGCCTAGTGCCTGGCTCAGCACAGGGAAAGTATCCAGTCAATGTTTATAGAGGGAGGGAAGCAAATGCTCTATCTCCCTGGTGCCAAGCACCCATGTTCCAGAAGATTCTGATGGAGGCCACAGGGGCTCAGAAGAATGACATGGCAGAGTCGAGGGCTGTGGGTGATTTATTCCCTTTGTAAACATGAAAAGACACATATGTGCATCCTCAGGGAATGCAGTTGTGTAGGCATAATCTCATGGTGCAGAAGTTCCTTTATCTGTCAGGTATGTACCTACAGAGGGTCACCAGCCTTAGACTGAACATTCCAGTTATAGGGAAAAGCAGAATTAAAAACATGGGACTTGAGGTCAGACAGGTCTGCGTTGGAATCCCAGGTTCCATCACTGATTAAGCCATTTAGAGTTTGGGAGCATCAGTTTCCTTCCTTGAAAAGCAGAATGATGACTTCTACCTTATGGGATTATGGTAAAAATCAAATGCGATACTGCATTTTATGTAGTTAACGCACGCTGGGCACACAGGAGGAACCTAATCATTTATACTATCAACATCACTAAAACCCATATTTGGCTCTTCTTCTGTGAGCAAACTTTGATGTGGTGCCACGTCAATTGTGTTCAGGAGTCAAGAGTTACCATGTTCCTCAAAAGTAAATTCACTGCCCAAAGTAAAAGTTAAGACCATTAAGCTCAGGGAAGATTTTGAGGGGAGCTCAAAGCAGGGTTGTATGTTCTACTCCACAGCAGAACAATAAAAGTTCCCGGACGTCCTTCTCGTCGGGTTTGTTCTCCACCCACTACAGAGTTACTTTTCCTCCACCGTTTCTCTATAGAGCTCTTCACGACTGTGCCCAGCAGTTCAGCTCCAGCCCAAGCTTGCATTCACTGTGAAGGGAAATAAAAGCTCACAGTTTCCCAGGTCTGACTTCCCCAGCGGTGCTTTAACACCAGTGATCAGATTTGGTTATGAAGGTTTTCCCCTTGAGGTTTACCCTACTCTTAAGCCCAGCTGCTGGTCATTCCTCTTCTTTTAGTCTTAAGGCATGCTTTCTCTAAAAGGTAATTGTGGTAAATAAAATTTCTCTAAGTTTTAAGCAAATCATGAAGCCCACTCCACTGCAGGGTGAATCTGTGATAAAGTATTCTTATGCTGAGCTGAGATCTGTCTCCTTGTAACTACAGCTCCCTGGCCCAGCTCCCCCAATGTTCATACTCTCCCTTGCAGGACAAGTCTCCAAATACATCAATTGCCTTTCAGCCTTGTCAAAATTTTCACTTGACACCTTTGTATGTGTCCTTGGCTGTGTGTTTGTCTGTTTGTCCTTTTAGTTTTCATATATGTCCTTTTCCAGTTGTGGTTCATAGAGTGTCTGATGTCACTATTTTGGCATAAATTAGCTCTCCTTAACCTCCTCTGCGTCAGGTCACATCTGACCATACTGGCTGAATTTTCATAACTCTAAGATGCAGTCTGTCAAAATCAGATATGAGAGCAACTGGCTTCTAAATTGTCTAGAGAGATGATTAAAAACACAGATTCTGGGCTTTATCCCAGACCTACTAAAACCAAGCCTCTGGGGATAGGGCCTAGGGATAGTGTTTTAAACAAATTCCCCAGGACTGACGATGCACAGTTAAAACTGTAAACCACAGTTCTAAGGCCACCGGAGATGCACCTAATAAAACTGAGACCCCTCTCACATTCTATTCCACTTAGGCCCCAGATGGATTTATCTTCGAAAGGATGGAATTCGTGATGGGGTTGGTGGTGGGGAGAAGAGAAGTGCCTTTTTTTTTTTCTTTTTATGAGTGGAGGCTGTTTACCATGTAATAGAATGTTCCTTTCTTGAGCTTTAGTAACATCATTTCTGAAGTTACTAGGGTTTCTAAAAATGCCCCAGAAGCTGATGAATTGAGCTAGTTCCAAACCCACTGGCCAGTTGCTCAACCAAGCTATCCATTTTTGTGTCTGATAATATTTCTTGAGTGCCTACCTTGTGCTTGGCACTGGGGATTCTCTGGCGAAAATGTAGACACATCCTGCCCTCATAGGGCTCACTTTCTAGTGGAAAATAAATAAGACCAAAGGACAGAGAAGAAAGGAGACAACAGTAGCTGGTGAGTGATATTAGCTGTCCTCGGAAATAAAGGAGATTTCCAAGGATACAGGAGGGATGGCAGAAGTGGGGGACTTTGGAGGAGACTAGGACTGTGCCAAGGAGACTATGTCACATACATGTCATACATGTCACACTACAGGGACCAAGACACATGCAGTAGACTGGTAGCTGGTAGATAGGCCGTAGATATAGCTGGGGCTGTAACAACCCACTCCAGTGCTCTTGCCTAGAGAATCCTGTGGACAGAGGAGCCTGGTGGGCTGCTGTCCATGGGGTTGCACAGAGTTGGACACGACTGAAGCAACTTAGCATGCATGCATGCATTGGAGAAGGAAATGGCAACCCACTCCAGTGTTCTTGCCTGGAGAATCCCGGGGACAGAGGAGCCTGGTGGGCTGCCATCTATGGGGTCACACAGAGTCAGACACGATTGAAGTGACTTAGCAGCAGCAGCAGCAGCAGTAGAAAGACAGATAAAGAAGTGAATGTCAGGGTGAGGGGGTGTAAGCCTGATACGTAGGAACATGAGCTATAAAGCTGGATGTATAGGAAGATTAGGTTTCAGTGTGGATCCAGGCAACTTGGACAGGCTGGGGAACGTCCGAGCAGATAATCTGTAGGTTTGGCTCATCCTTCTGTGGTTTCATAACTATCAAACATGGTGCACCGCTTTCTTCCCTGAAAAATGGGACAGGACAGAGTGGAGGGCCTGACTCCAAGGCTCACCAGAGGCACAAATGAAACATGTTCAGGACATGTGACAGGGAGAAGAGACATCTCTCACACACAAGCACGCAAAGTCACCCTCCTTTTGTTACACTGAGCTTGTTAGGTCTGGAGCAGGGATTAGGGCTACAGAGGTGCTGGTGGGGTTGCCTGGGACTTGTGAAGTGTGGAGGAGACAAGAGGGAAGAGTGTTTGCTGCTTTGTGACATCTGTGCTGAAGATCTAGGGCCATCTCATTCAGGGCACCACTCGGCTTCCCATCTGCAACCCAGCTTTTTCACCATGAGTAATAGCAGCATCAACAAAGGATAAAGCGCTTCAGATAGCCCCAAACTGGCGTTTGTCCTCCTCAAGAGTGGAAAACACATTTTTGAGGTCAAATTTTTTATAGCTCGGAAGTCATTTTAACCAAAGCAGCTAGCCTAGCGATGTGTCATTTTGACAGCACAGTTTCACGTTCATTAAGTTCTGCTGTATAACCTTTCCTTCCACCCTTCAATAAATATTTGTCTCACTCCATAATGTTTGCGGCCCTGTCTTAGATGTTCAGTGGGGAGAAGGACCAGCCTCGACTTTTCTGGAGCTTTTGCTCTAGTGTGAGATCAGGCCTGGGGAGCAGAGCAAGCTTGGTGGGAACCAGAGGGCTGGGAGTCCATACCAAGACCACTGTGGTCTTTGTGGATGTGGAGCTTCCCTCCACCCTACCAGGGAACACGGCTGGGCTGCCACCCATCACTACTTGCAGAGAAGAAGGTCTTAAGGCTTTGCTGTCTCTTACCGTCTCCCAGAGTGCAGGGAGGCCCTGGGGCTGCTGAGTGGTGAGGGGAGTAGCCCGAGTTCAGGGTTATCTGTGCCCAAAGACCAGAGGATGCTGCTTCCTTCACCCCCATCATTGCTCAGGACAGTTCTCTCTGCTTCCCCACTGTAATTCCGCATTGTCCTGGGGGTGGAGTGGAGAGGAGAGAGATCTGCTTTGGTTGAGGCCAGGTTCTTGTGGAGCCTCAGAGGCCAAAGTCACCTGCGTCTGGGTGTGCATCCAAGGCCAGTGCTAAAGACCAGCCTTACTGCCTTCCCCAGCTCCTTCAGAATGTGGTCCACCTGCGCGGGGCTTTTCTGGCCACCCTGCTCCACACAATAGCAACTCCTGCGGCATGCTGAGCAAGCGTGCTGGGCACAGGGAACACAGAAACACGAAGCATGTGCCCGGTGTTTGGGGGATGGGCATCTGAAGTAGGGTCAGGAACACTTAACTCTGAGCGGGAGATGTGCCCAGACTTAGAGTGATGCCATCTTCTCTCTAAGTAAGGTCTGCCAGGGCAGGTCCATCGTGGTACCCCAGGGCCTAGCACAGAGCCTGGAGCATAGTATTGTTGCTGTTCAGTAGCTCAGTCGTGTCCCGATCTTTGCAACCCCATGGACTGCAGCACTCCAGGCTTCCCTGTTCTTCACTATTCCTGGAGTTTACTCAGACTCATGTCCATTGAGTTGATGATGCCGTCCAACCACCTCATCTTGTTGCCCCTTCTCCTCCTGCTCTCAATCTTTCCCAGCATCAGGGTCTTTTCCAATGAGTTGACTATTCACATCAGGTGGCCAAAGTGTTGGAGTTTCAGCATCAGTCCTTCCAATGAATATTCAGGGTTGATTTCCTTTAGGATTGACTGGTTTGATCTCCTTGCAGTCCAAGGGACTCTCAAGAGTCTTCTCCAACACCACAGTTCGAAAGAATCAATTCTCTGGCACTCAGCCTTCTTTATGGATGTGGTCCAGCTCTCACATCCATTCATGATTACTGGGAAAGCCATAGCTTTGATTATATGGACCTTTGTTGGCAAAGTGATGTGTATAGTGGATGCTTATTATTTATTTGTTAAGTGGCTAAACACAGTCACTCAATACAGCCTTCGGTCTTGTAGCTCTTTTGTGCCCTAGGTTATGTGACCAAGTTATATTTTCCTCTCCAGAGGGAACTCCAGAGAGGCGCAGTAACCACACTTGTTCAGTGTGGAGGATCTCACTACTAGTGACTTTTGAAAAGCCTTGGTTCTAGAGATGATGGGCGGTGGAGCTAACGAAGCTAAGACTTCAGGACCTCTCTCTTGCCCAGGCTCTTCCAAAGCTGGGAGTTCCTTGCCGGGAGGGCAGGAAGTCTTATCATTATGCCCTGGTGGTGTCAGCATGGTCCCATGTATTACATAAAGCTCCCATACCTGCCTCTGGGAGGCATTGTTAAGCAATTGGGCCCTGCTTTTAAAAACTATGGGGAAGGTACGGAAGGAGATGCCACTAAGATCCAGGTTTTACTGTGATCCTGTTCTGTGGGTACCTGTCTGGCAGGTGGGGGTGATGGTGATGACTGGCCTGAGCTGGGCCAGATGCCTGGGGAATGATTTCTGGGCACAGAGCACCAGCTGAGCAGGAAATTTCAGGGGAAGTTTCCTGTGTGATATTACTAGTAACAAGCCCTGAAGGCAAATTTTCCAGATTATCAACAACACAAAACATATTTTGGTAACACAGACCAACCAAAGGGAAAATGGAATTATTTTTCTTTTCTCTCTGTAATAAAAGATTTTACAAAATCCTTATTATATAAAAAGTGATCAAACAGGGTGCAGTCAGAAATGTTAAAATACAGGGGAGGTATCAGTATCCTTGAGCCATGTTAGAGTGCAATTATTATTAATGGAAATATCATGGTATTCTTTTGGATTCTGTGATGGTTGTGTTATCACATGTATTAAAATGTGCAATTTGTGATTTCTAGTTCTAAATACTTTTATATCTGCTCCAAATTGTATAAGTTTCAGGATCTACACAATATGGATATGTCAGTATGGTTCACAACACATTCTTATCATTGCTGTAGTCATTATCAATTTTTCTATGTAAACGTTTTTAAAAATTTGTTTATTTAGCTGTGCTGGGTTTCAGCATGCAAACTCTTAGTTGTAGCATGTGGGTCTAGTTTCCTGACCAAAGATCAAACCCAGGCCCCCTGCATTGGGAACACAAAGCCTTAGTCACTGGACCACCAGGAAAGTCCCTATGTAGGCATTTTAATAAACACCCTTGAACCAGGTTGCACTTGTGGTAAAGAATCCACCTGCCCGTTCAGGAGACATAAGAGATGTGAATTTGATCCCTAGGTCGTGAAGATCCCCTGGAGAAGGAAATGGCAACTTGCTCTAGTATTCTTGCCTGGAAAATCCTATGGACAGGGGAACCTGGCAGGCTACAGGCCGTAGCATCTCAAAGACTTGACCACAACTGAAGCGATTGAGCACCCAGGAACCTGCCACCCAATAGCAAGACATGAAACTCTGGCAACATGTATATTTCTCCCATCCCATCTTCCTGTCACACCTGCTAAGACAGCCACTACCCTGAATCTTGTATGCATCATTCCCTTACTTTTAAAATGTGTTAACCAAATATGTGTGTTTAGTTCTATGTGTTGTTGTTTTAAATCTTTTAAAAAGTGGTATTGTGCTGTTTGTGTATTTATGTTTGTGCTCATGGAGTGAAGACTCAAAATAGCAAAGATGTCAATACATAGGTTTAAAGCAATTTCTATCAAAATCCCAGAAAGATACTGTGTAGATATAGGTAAGCTTATTCTAGAATTTATATAGAAAGATGAACTAGAATAGCTAGTATAATTTTGAGAAAGAGAAACAAATTGGGAGAAATCAGTCAACCCAATTTCAAGACGTACTGAATAGCTACACCAATCAAGATTGCATGGTATTGGTGGCAGGACAGACACACGGATCAACAAAACAGAATAGAGAGCTCCAAATTCAACCCACACAAATATACCCAACTGGTTTTTTGACAAAGCTGCAAAAGCAATTCAATAGGGAAATGATAGCCTTTTCCACAAATGGTGCTGGAATGATTGAACATCCACAGGCAGAAAAGTAAAGCTTGATCCAAACCTCACACCTTGCACAAAAATTAATCTAAAATGAATTCAGACTTTAATAAAAAGCATAAAACTATAAAACTTTTAGGGAAAAAAAGCATAGGGAAAAATCTTCATGATCGAGGGCTAAACAAAGAGTCCTAGGCTTGACATTCAAATCATGATCCATGAAAGAAAAAATTATAAACTGGACCTCGGCAAAATTAAAAACTTTTTCTCTAAAAAATATTTTGTTTCACCCTGTGGGTGAAAAACAAGCTACAGATTAAGGCAAAAATACTTCCAAGCCATGTAACTAATAAGAACTAGTATTCAGAATATCTAAAACATTCTCAAAACTCAACAGTAAAATCCCCAAACAATCCAATTAGGAAAAGGGCAAAAGATGGGCACAGGCATTTCACCAGAGAGGACATTCAGATGGCAAATGAGCACATCAAGAGATGTTTGTCATTGTTAGCCACTAAGGTCATGCAAATTAAAACTAGAGTGAGATAGCACTACTGTCGGGATAGGCTAAATAAAAATAAGACAGTACAGAGACTAGAGAGATCGTTTATACACTGCTGGTGAGAAGGTAAGATGGTACAGCTACTGTGAAAAACAGCTTGACAGTTTCTTAAAAAACTAAGCATGTAACTACCATATGATCCAGCAATTGCACCCCTGGGCACTTATTCCAAAGAAATGAAGGCATATGTTCACATAAAAACATGTACATGAATGTTAAGAACGGTCTTATTTGCCACAGTCCAAACTGGAGCCAACTCGGGCGTCCTCGAACAGTGAGTGGTTAAACAAGCTGGTGGTACATCCACACCATGGAATGCTATTTGGCAATAAAAAGGAATAAGCCGTTGATAGATGCTTCGTCTGTGCCGCATCTCCAGAAAATCATGCCGAGTGAAGAAAGCCAATCTCAAAAGGTTACACCCTGTATGATTTCATTTAAACTACAGTCTTTAAAATTATAGAAATAGAGAACATGTGGCTCTCCAGTTGTTGCCAGGAATTAAGGAGATGGGAACAGGAAAGAAGTGTGTGAGGCTACAAAAGGGCATCATGTGGGATCCTGTGGCTGGAAATGATCTGTGTCTTCTCGACTGTGTCAGTGTCAATCAACATCCTCACTGTGATATGGGGCTATAGTTTTACCAGATGTTACCATGGAGGAAATTGGGGGTAAGAGTCATGGATTTCACTTTATTGGTTAATCTACATCTCAGTTTTCTGAGGATGAGGAAAAAGAGTGTTAGCCAAAGTAATTTGAAGAGCTAAAGGTGCCCTTTATGTTAAATTTAAAGATATGAAGAGCTGGGTCTTCCCTGGTGGTCCAATAGTTGAGAATTGCCTTCCAATGCCGGGGACGTGGATTCAATCCCGAGTCGGGGAACAAAGATCCCATACGCCACGGAGCAACAAGCCCACACATCACAACTACTGAGCCTGTACGATCTAGAGCACTGCTCCACCACTAAAGAAGCATGGGTGTCATAACCAGAGACGCAACCCCCCAACACCACAACAAAGACCCAGAACAACACCCTCTCCTAATGTGACAGCTGCCGTGGATGCTAATGCTGACCCCGAGGTACTGTGGACCACAGCTGTGGAATAAAGCAATCAACTCTCTACGTCGAGACAAAAGACCTGGGTTCAAATCTTAACTTTTCTGCTTACTAAGCCCCTGACCTTTGGCAAGTCATCTGTGGCCCAGTCCCTTGGTCTGCCCTGATTCTCTCTTCTGCTCTCCTTGATTCATATGAGGCTGACCTGGTCTTCCTGGCCAGGTGTGGGCACAACGCTGAGGTCTGAGCATCAAGGACTCATCGACCTAGCCAAAATGATTTGTTCTGGTATCAGGCTGTGATCAAGGCCAGGTCAATTAGAATTTTCCTTACACCTTTTTTTTTTTTTTTTCCCCCAAGAGCTATCAGAAAGGGCCCTCTCTTTTCCTTTGGAACTGTGACTCAAGAATAATATGGGAACTGCTTGGAATCTTCTTCTCAAACACATGGAAGACACAATAATAATATTGTTAGCGTTCTGAGATCCAGCCAGGCCTTAAGCCAGCTACTTTAATAAATATTCTTTTCTATTCATGTTAATTTGAGTGAGATTTCTGTCACTGGCCCTTAAAAAAGCCATGATTATTATTTCATTTAGCTATTTTGAGCCTGTTTTATTATCTATTTATATAAGCATGCTATTTATCTGTTACACATAAATATAAAAATAGTAACAGTCTCATTGGATTGTCATACTTAAATGGATCATGCACATACATCTTTGTTCCTTTCCTCCATCCCTAACCAGTTGATTGAGTTGGGTAGAGGCACAGAGAAATGTAAAACAGCATAACCTAAAAGATCATAGTTAGAAGGGCCTTAACAGTCGTCCAGACTAGCAACCCTATGCTTGAATCTTTTTTACCTTCCCACTTAATATTCTTAAATCTTGCTTGTTTACAGTGAGGATAATAACCACTTTTTTAAGCATCTGGTGTGGTTGGGAGAATCAGATGGCTTGATACATCTCAGTACATTTTGCACAAAATATAAGAAAATAGTTATTATCTTACAAGGAGCTTGTGGTCTAGCAATAGAGATAAGAAATTTTCCAAGAATCCTCTAGATAGAGGTTCTTAAAATAAGGTGTGTATAAGAACAGTGTGAGGACTTCCCTGGTGCTCCAGTGGCTAAGAATCTGCCTACCAATGCAGGGGACATGGGTTTGATCCCTAGTTGGGGAAGATTCCACATGTCGGGGGGCAACTAAGCCTGTGTACCACAACTACTGAGGCTGTGCTCTAGGGCCTGAGAGTCCACAACTACTGAAAGCTGCATACGCAGAGCCTGTGCTCCACAACCAGGGAAGCCCTCACACTGCAACTGGAGAGTAACCCCTGCTCCCAGGAACTAGAGAAAAGCTGTATGCAGGAATGCAGACCCAGCGCAGCACACACACACATGAGGAACAGGGCAGGCGGGCAGCACACACACACACCCAGCGCAGCACACACACACACCCAGCGCAGCACACACACACACCCAGCACAGCACACACACACACCCAGCGCAACACACACACACATGAGGAACAGGGCAGAAGGGCAGCACACACACACACCCAGCGCAGCACACACACACACCCAGCGCAACACACACACACACCCAGCGCAGCACACACACACACCCAGCGCAACACACACACACATGAGGAACAGGGCAGAAGGGCAGCACACACACACACCCAGCGCAGCACACACACACACCCAGCACAACACACACACACACCCAGCGCAGCACACACACACACCCAGCGCAGCACACACACACCCAGCGCAGCACACACACACATGAGGAACAGGGCAGAAGGGCAGCACACACACACACCCAGCGCAGCACATACACACAAGAGGAACAGGGCCGATGGACCAAAATGCAGATCTCCTCCTCCTTGTAGAAACCAAGGTCATCCAGGAGTCATCCTCAAATCTGAACTAGTGACTAAAGAAAAGGGAGACAGCTTGTGGAAAGGAACAGCTTTTACACGCTTGCTGCTGACAATCAGAGAAGCGTTCATTAAGAAGATGCAGAAAAGGCCGCTGGTCTGGAGTCAGGATGGGCTCCTAGAGGAAGGGGTTGTCCCCAAAGCAGACTCAGAGCTGAGATGTCAGGAGCAATGGACTGGTTAAACGTATGCTCCCGGTGGAAACTGGTAAGAGAGGGGTGGAGCAGGACGTGCAGGGGAAGAAGCCAGGCAGGGGGGATTGCAGGTGAAGTTCCACACTCAGCCTGATCCCAGGGGAGCTCTGAAGTGTGGATGACACCTCAGTACCCCCTGGGTCAGTCACTGGCTATGGGGTAGCTGGATAAGGATCAACTCCTACCCATGCAGCTTTCCCTGGACACTTGTGGTCCAGCGCCCAAGAGTAATCTGCTGAAGGCCACAGGTACTAGCCGTTAGCAAAAGCTCCAAGAAGCTGGATGATGGGAGCTTTGAGAATCTGGGCAGGGCAGTATCAGTGTCCATGACTGAGGTCTGGGGTAGCACCGGGAGGCTGGGTGCATGATCTAGGAAGGAAGGGGAGGAATCAGAGTCCTGGACTGAAAGCACCATGGGATGGATTCCATGTGGCTGGAGTTGGAACTCTCCTGTTATTTCTTGTATTCCCAGCAGAGCACAGATAAAAATCCAGAGCATTTGGGAATGTGACGCACCTTCCCACAGCCCCCTCCTTCTCTGCCCCCCGCCACACACATGAAAATGGAATATTTTTAGCTGTGCAAATTTGCTGTCTGTCTCTCCAGACAGGGTTGCATAAGAAGGGCTGTTTTCCTCCCTATGGGACTGCAGAGGGATGGCTAAGCTGCACAGGAATGGTAAAGCCATTTACACATGGAGAAGCAGCCAGTGTGGCTTAGAGGGGATTGGCAGGTCCCAACCCTCTCGGCAGACAAAGAGAAAACCTGACTGACGCCAGGAAGGTGGAGTGACTTCATACAGGGGCTGATTTACCACAAAGAACAACACATAAGCCCTCCCACTGCCCCTACCTTTTTGAATTTTTTAAGATCAGAAACCATTACATCTGTGAGGAGGGCAAGTCAATCACTTGGCCTGAACTGGCCATTACAAAGATAAGAAAACTGAGACGTCAAACTGGGGAAGAGAAAGGAACAAATACCCGTTCAGCAGCCACTGCTGGCCCACGGGTCACTTTTCTAGACCGTTTCATTTTAGCTCCACAATGTCACCTTTGGGTAGAATCATGAGCATCTTCTTTATCAGTGAGGATACAGTCTTGGGGAGGTGAATAGCTTTCCCTAAGTCTCACAGCTAAGCAGGAAGCTAAGATGAGAACCCAGGCCCACCTTGTGTCCTGCCTTTGTGTTTCTCAATCTTCAGGGTAAGTGGGGGACCAACTTTCTAGCCAGCCATGTAAGAGCCTGTACTTGCTGCTTTTCACTCAAGTGTCAGGCCATGAGGGCAGGACATCATCTCTTCATTTATTTCTAAATCCCAGAGCCTGGAACAGGACCTGGAGGCACTCCAAAAGTATCCACTGAATGAATTAGTTGAAGCAAGCAAGCCTTTCAGTTCAGTTCAGTTCAGTCGCTCAGTCGTGTCCAATTCTTTGCAACTCCATGGACTGCAGCACACCAGGCTTCCCTGTCCATCACCAACTCCCGGAGTCCACTCAAACTCATGTCCATTGAGTCAGTGATGCCATCCAACCATCTCATCCTCTGTCATCCCCTTCTCCTAAATGAGTCAGTTCTTTGTATCAGGTGGCCAAAGGATTGGAGTTTCAGCTTCAGCATCAGTCTTTCCAATGAATATTCAGGATTGATTTCCTTTACGGTGAACTGGTTGGATCTCCTTGCAGTCCAAGGGACTCTCAAGAGTCTTCTCCAACACCACAGTTCAAAGCATGAGTTCTTCAGCGCTCAGCTCTCTTTATAGTCCAACTCTCACATCCATACATGACCACTGGAAAAACCATAGCTCTGACTAGACGGACCTTTGTTGGCAAAGTAAGGTCTCTGCTTTTTAATATGATGTCTAGGTTGGTCATAGCTTTTCTTCCAAGGAGTAAGCATCTTTTAATTTCAATGGCAAGCCTTTACTGTTCCCTTTATGCAACTACCTGTACCACAAAAGAAGAAACAGTGATGCTCTTGGGGTGCTCACGCTAGAGTTGATAGGACATGATGCACACGTGGTGGAAAATGCTGGAAACAGGCCCAAGGTGACACAGATGCCCATATGAGCTGGTGTGGTCCAGATGGGCCTGAGTCCAGGACGGCTACAGGGGTGTGTGTATATTTTGCCACTGCTCTGCCCACCTCCATCCCACCAAGCTCTGGCCAAAGTGAGCTATTCCTCATGTCTTTTCAGCCAGAGCCTGGGCTCCTTCTGATTCCCCAAGTGCCACCAGCCTTCAATGAGCTTTTCCTGAACCTTTCAGCTGGAGCTTTCTCCCACCTCTGAGCTCCCATGACCCTTGACCTGTACCTCTTCTGTGGCATGTGCCTCGTCTCCTTTACTGACCCTCAAGATGGGTGTTGCTCCAAACACCCGACAAGAGCCTGCGCACTCTGGTGCTTCCCAAGTGTGTGACGAGTAAGCCAATGGAGGAGTGGATAGAGAGATGGGCGCTAGCCAGCCAGGGGCACCTGGTGCTTTCTGCAGTAGGTGGTTGTCTCCAGGACATGATTTGAGGGGCACCGGGTCCACTCACCCTGAATTGAATGCCCCCCCAGCATTGGGTCAGACTTCTCTGGTGGCTCAGATGGTAAAGAATCCACCAGCAATGCAGGAAACCCAGGTTCAATCCCTGTATCCAGAAGATTCCCTGGAGAAGAGAATGGCAACCCACTCTAGTATTCTTGCCTGGAGAATTCCATGGACAGAGGAGCCTGGCGGGCTACAGTCCATGGGGTCACAGAGTCAGACACGACGGAGCGACTAAGACTTTCACCATCATGTTAATATATAATTATATGTGTGTGTGTGTGTGTGTGTGTGTGTGTGTATACATATTTAATCTAAAGTCACAACCAAGAAAGAGCTGAAAGAATTGAAAGTTGGTGCCACTAGGGAGAGGAAATTAGGGTAGGGGGCAGAGGGCCACAGTTTCTCATCAATTTTTACGACAGTTTGAAGAAACTTGTGTATAGTACTTTGATAAAATAAAAATTAAACCATGAAAGATGACTGTGGTAGCTTTGTGGAGGATGGATGCAGGTGATAAGGCTGGAGGGAGGGAGGTGGGGGGAGGGTCGCAGGACAGGCCCTGTGGAGGAAGCTTTCTGGGGAAGATGGGGCCTGAGGAGCTGCTGGCCTGGGCCCCTGGATGATTCAAGTGTTGGGGGACCTAGGGGTCAGCTGAGGACAGAAATGCGATGGGGCAGGCAAGGCAAGTGTCCTGGGCTGGCCTCAGATGAAGCTGGAGTGTGGAAGCTCAGTCCTGGCTGCTGCGGTGGCCTGTGAGCCCCTCTGTGAGCTCCCTGACCGACACACAGGCACCTTCATGACAGCTAGGGAGGGGGCCCAGGGTTCCCATGGCAACGGGACAAAGAATCCCAGGAAAGGAGAAAGAAAATGATGAAATCGAATCTGGCCCTGATATAAAAACAGTTGAGATTTTTAAGAAAGAGGAAAAACAAAAACAGTGTTTGGTATATGAGTCACACCAACTTCTCCCAATTACCAGCTTTCAGGCTCCAAAGAAAGCATCTTTGGAGGAGCCTTGGAATGTTGTGATGGTGAGGCTGCATGGCTCTGGCCCTCCAGGCAACCTCACGTTTGCCTCTTTCCAATGGGGGTCCTCACCTCTCCTGCCCAGAGCCAATGGCCCTGCAGGCAGCTGGGTGCCAGGACAAGACCGGTGCTCTGGAAACCAGAACTGGGGTGTCGTGTCCCTCTCTGGGTCTCAGTTTTCCCTGACTGAATGACATCAAGGCCCCACCAGGTGGCTTCAACCCTGGCTGCTGTGCTTTGGGAGGAGCAGTAGAGTGGCCGTGGCCATGACCCTGGCCCTCAGATTATTTATTTAGACTATTATTGTCAACAGACAATAGAGAGCATGCTGAACCCTGGTAGAGACTCCCATTCCGAAGACTGGGTGGAAATGTTGGGGAAATCTATCCAACCTATGAGTTTTGGAGGTGGGAGAGAAGGCTGTTGATGGGCTGGGCTGGGCAGACAAGGGAGGCTTCTTGAGGTGGTTTCAAGGAAGGGCACCCAGATTGCAGGGGGATGGACCAGATGGGAATGGAGTTCTATAGAACTCCCCGATCTATCCATGACTTCAAGACAAGTTTAGCAGTAACCTCCTCTCGCATCTGGGTCTGCACCATCTTGCTGCAACTGGATACTCCCTTTCTCCATAAAGCACAACTTTTGTACTTTCAAGGATTACAGTACACACACTTGGATGACTGGCGGTGGGAGAGAATTTAAGTAGTGCAGGGAGGTTGCGGCTGTCATTTCACTCAAGTCGAGTGGCAGGACTGTTCTGGACCCTTGTCAGTCTCAAGGCTATGAACCTCACCTGGTGAGACCCTGGGAGATTCCATTCTACAGATCCCAGTGTACCGCACGGCCATGGGCCGCTGGCCTTTTTGTTAAGAATTTGCTTGTAGCCTGCAGCTGGATGGCCTGGGTCTGAACGTGGCTCTGCCTCTTCCTAGATGAGAGATCTTGACTGGGGTCCCACAATAAATAGCCACTCACAGAGCTTGAAGAAGATGTTTACGGACGTGTTCACAGGGGAAAGGGAACTTACAAAGATGGGGTGAACAGAAGGAAGTGATCGAGCTCCTTGCCAGTGCCAGAATAGCCAGCCCTGACGCTGAGCTGGAGAGACCTCTGTATGAGGCCCTCCAGAGCTCAGAAAGCACCTTCAATGTCCAGCAAACCCGGTGCCCAGAGAGGGGAGACTGAGCCTTGAGTCATGCAGGTGGCTGATGGTGAGGCCGGGATTTGAACCAAGAGTCCTGACCCCAGGCTGAGGTTCTTCCTTCACCCCCAACTGACCACTTTCAAGTCACACCCTTGAGTGACCAAAGACATCCCTGGGCAGCTGTCTGAACTCACCACTTGGCCTTGGAACAGTTTGGCCTTTTAGCTAGAGGGGAATGTATGATCCAGGAGAGGCTCCAAATGTGAGTCAAGCTGAGAGGGGGACTCTTTGGGGTGTGAAGCCCCTCCTGTTCCCTGCTCCATCCAGCACTAGTGACCCTCAGCTTGGGTATGTGGCCTTGATAATGATTCTCTCCCCTATTCCCACCTATGGAGGTGCCCTTCAAGTGAAGTTTCCATTAACCTCAAAATGCCTTTCCCCCCACCTCATAGCCTGAGCCACCTCCAGGCCATTGGTCACATGCTCTGGGACGCACACACATGTGAGCTGATTGTTTATGTAGTGTTTGCTCACAATAGCAACAAGCACCCCTTCTTCTGCAGCCCTTTGATAGAAACACTTTGTCACACTAGGAGGGGCTATTTTGTAGCTGGCAGCAGAAAACATTCAAAACACAAGGTCAGGCTCATGAAAGCCTCTGCAAAACAAGCTCACACTCAAGAAAGCATCCAAAAAGACTAAGTTTGGATTCAAGCTCTCTCCCCAGCTCCTGACTCATTTGTACGACCCAAGACTTGCTCCATGGTGACAAAGACTGTCTGCTTCTGCCATATCTTAACCTCTTGAAACTTCATGACCCCTGACCAAGCATCATTCACACCCAGATGCCCCAGATTCCAAGGCTGGGAAGAGAAAGCTACATGGCTTCACAGATCTTAGAAACAGATGAAAATTTTTAAAAAATAAATTTTATTGGAGGAGAGTTGGTGATGGTCAGGGAAGCCTGGCGTGCTTCAGTCCATGGGGCTGAAAAGAGTCAGAAACGACTGTGTGACTAAACTGAACTGATAGTTGGAGAAGGGAATGGCAACCCACTCCAGTATTCTTGCCTGGAGAATTTCAGGGACTGAGGAGCTTGGTGGACAACAGTCCTTGGGGTTGCAAAGAGTCGGACATGACTGGGCTATTAACACAGCACACAGCTGCTTTGCAATATTGTGTTAGTTTGTACAGTAGAGTAAAATGAATCGGCTACATGTGTACATATGTGTGAGCGCTCATTCGCTTCAGCCGTGTCCAACTCTTTGCAACCCCATGCTTTGCGAGCCACCAGGCTCCTCTGCCCATGGAATTTTCCAGGCAAGAGTACTGGAGTGGGTTGCCATTTCCTTCTCCAATGTATATATAGATATATCTCCCTTATTTTTAGATGAAGTCTTATGACATTGAAGTTGAAAGATACTAAATTTTGAAAGAATATGCAGTTTTCTTGTGGCCCAAGCTTTCACTGTTACTGGGTCCAAGCTTGCTCTGCTTGCTGCGCGACAGGCCGATGAATCCAAGAGACGAGGTGTGGAGGCAAGGAATACGACTTTATTTGGAAAGCTGGTGGAAGGAGATGATGGCAAACTAATGTCTGAAAATAATCATCTTGTCGGGCTCTGGATGTCAGGTTCTTTTATGGATCAGAGGTGGGGAGAGGTGAGGGAACAAAATATAAAGATATAATTCTTGCTAATATGTCCTAAAATGGCAAGCCTCAGGGGGATGTGTTACTCTCTTTTCTTTACAGTCATTCATAGGTGGGCAGGGTCAGATTGTCCCCCTGTGAGCTAAACAAAGGCTCTTTAGTTTGAGGGTCAGGCAGAGGGGGCAGGGTTCTCTGAGGCAGGCCATTATGTGTGATTATAACAACAAAACTGGCAAAAACAAGGGTTAAAGTCATAGTATGGGCATCAGATTCCCAAAGGGGCTCTGTATGAGTCAGGGTAGACTAGGAGGTGTGGTGGGAACAAATCATCCCCTGATCTCAGTGGCTGATGGCAACAGTGAATTTTCAGAGAGCTCCGGGTTGGAGTCTGCTCCCTGAGCCTGTTCTCGTTCCCTAACTCCAGTTGCCCGTCTTTGTAAGAACAAACTAAGCAACAGAAGACAAACACAACCACGTGGCTTGACTAGATGAGCCTTTGTGTGGCAGGCACAGGAAGAACCCAGCGTTCTATGAAGGGCTGGCTTACGGGATCTTGTAAGGCCGAGGAGGAAACAGGCTCACAGAGGGGAAGAGGCTGGTTCTAAGCCACCTAGCTTGTTGTCTAGCCAGAAGCTGGGCTGTTTGAACCCAACCCCTCTCCGGTAACTTCAGTGACTGAGCCTTTCCCAACCACAGCACTGCTAGTCCTGGTATCTGTATTGTGCTTTCAGGTTTCTGGGGTATTTACATTTGTTTGGTGAATATTTATTGAGCCCCCTCTCATGTGCTGGGCACTGGTCTAGGTGCCAGAGTTGCAGGGGTGAGTGAAATTGACCTGGGGGAGAGAATCGACAAAGTCAGAGAGTGGATTGGGGCAACAGAGAAAGGACAACTAGACCGCTGACTGATGAGGAGACAGGTTTAACTGGAAGGCACGGTGCCTGTGGGGACTCAGCCTCCAAACGGATTGGCCAGAGCTGTTCTCGGGTCTTCCACAGGGCCAAGTCGCTCTGCCTCTAGCATGGGGGTACAACTGCCTGGAAGGATTCTGGGGATGTCCCTGCACCACTGGGCCTGGGCTGCTTTTTTAAAAAACTGGAATCACAGTCATCATTTTCTCTCCAACAGCATGGGATCTGGTTTGTAGAAGCGACTTCTCAGGTATTTAATGACTGAGTGAATAAATAAATAAACAAATGAATGATGACTGACAGTGGGCAGGCCCCGTCTGTTCTCTGGGCCTGGGTTTCCCCATCTGTTCCCTGGGATATTGTCTACGGGCTCCTGCATGGCTCGTATGTGATGACTGATACGACAGCAGTGTGCCTTTGCGGTTGGAAGCCCTGCCTGCTGTATCTGCCCAAATGGGGCCTGGGTGTCAGTCCCCAGAGCTGACTTCTAGATTGGCTGGGTGGTTTTGCCCTAGAGACAATATGGGAATATGGGAATCGAGTCTAGTAGTGTGATGTGGAGCAGGTGAGGACTTCTCCAGGGAGCTGGACTCAAGGACTCTGTGGCCAGTGTTAATAGACAGGTGTGACCCTAGAAGGGCAGACAAGAAATGTCTGTTCCCAAATACCTCTCCTGCTGCTGCCGGAAATTCTGCCGTTTGTGATTGAGTCCACTGAGTCCAGCATTGTTTTTTATGCATTTGCGGGGGAGGGGTGGAGTGCGGCTTGGCCTCTTTGTTGCTGTTATTGGCACTAGGTGACTCTCTGCCACCAGGACTCTAGCCCACCAGGCTCTTCAGGCAAGAATACTGGAGTGGGTTACCATTTCCTTCTCCAGGGGATCTTCCTGACCCAGGGATTGAACCCCTGTCTCCTGCATTGGCAAGCAAATTCTTTATCCATGAGCCATCTGGGAAGACACATGGGTCCTCTTTACAAATGCTAAAAACCCTGGCAGAGTGATGGGAGCTTTTAAATAAAATTCAATTCGTGTCTGCCTTTTATGTGCCAGCTTCTGTATGGCAGTGAAAGGTATATGGAGCTCTTTCTACTACCTTTGGAACTTTCCCGTAAACCTAAAACTATTCTCAAATTTCATATATTTATTTAAATAAGTTAGAAACTCCCTCTTCAGGCAGCAGAGTTGAGTGGGGAGGACCACAGCATCTGTGATAGTGAAGACCTGGGCTCTGCTAGTGGCAGAGTGGCTGAAGGGAAGGGGACAGAAACGAGGGACACAGGCAGTAGGTGAGACTTGATGACTGCTTGAGTGTGAGGGTGGCGCAGGAGGCACAAGTCAAGCCCTGGGTCCAGTGCCAGGCGTGGAGGACACCTCAGGAAAGGAAGGGGGAGGCTGCCACAGTCCAACCTGGGCAACCGGGGCCAGAGGCAGTATACCATGCCAGTGCTGCTGGGGTCTTCCCCGGTTCATGTACTGGGAGGCCATGCTCTTGACAACAGTGCTTACCTAACTATCGGTGGTGATAGGAGCAGGGTTTTGTTTTTAGTCTTATAATGTATTTCCAGTCCTATGAAGGTCAATATTATGGTCCACACCCTGTTCAGTGAGGCAAGTCCCCTGATCATGAGCCTGGATGTCAGGCAATTTCAAAGTCTATAAACGTTTCTGAAGGCTTAGTCTCCATTGCTCTTTTCACCTTGCTGCAGGCCAGTAAAAACACAGCTGATGGATGAGGACTGCTCACTGATGGACGAGGACTGCTCACTTCCAACCTCACAACTACCCAAGTTAGGGACCATGAATCTCAATGCACAGATGAGAAAACTGAGACTCAAAGGTTTGTAACTTACCCGGGGTCACACAAAACTAGTAAGTTGCAGAAAGAGATACAATGTCTCTAAAGCTTCCATTGTACATCCCCATCAGTTACTCAGGCAGACCTCTTTCCTCCTGGCCTTCAGGCTGTTTTCAATGTTACTCTTTACTCCTTTTCCCTGGAGGTCAAATCACGGGTTGCTTTGACTCAAGAAAAGGAGAATGTGGAGGAGAATGCCTGTGCCAGAAGTGACCTCACAGCCTGTCTCCCTGGGGCCTGGTGGGGCGTTGAACAGGCAGAGTACTCAGAGTACCCACATCTTTCCTCGGGTTCTGCTGCCCACCAGCTGGGAGAGGAGGGAGGGTCCCACAGCATCCTGCCCATGGCCAGCCCCTTGGGTGACCCCAGGGAGCACTTAGCAATGACTACTAATATCAACAGCATGGTCCGAGGACCTGCCATATGCCAGGCACAGGGCAAGGTATGAAGAGCCTCTTATAAGATGCCATCTCCCTGGGTTTCTATTTTTCCCACCAAGTTTCTCCCAGTCTGAGACCAAAGCTGGGCTCTGGGGCTCCCCTTCTTCAGAGATGTTTGCAGGGATGAAAGAGGAGCGGATTTGAAACAAGCTCCTTTTCAGGGTCTGAGAAAGCCTAAACTTTCAGAGGAGATGGTGCCAGAAAAGAAGATAAGCTGTCCTTGCGGGGTAGGTAAGGGAGCAACAGATGACAGAGAGTCCCAGCCCTTGGGAATGGTCAGAAGTCAGTGGATCTGTGGGTATGAGGGGTGCAAGGAAGGTCCACTTCCCGGGGCAGTGGCTGAACTGTGGGCCTAGGGAGATTCACGCCTTTACTCATCAGATATTCACCAACATCGGCTGCATGCTCACACCCATCTAGGTTCTGAGGATACTGTGTTAGATGACAGACTTTTAGAAAATAATAACACATTCCTGGGGGCTTTCCTGGTGGTCCAGGGGTTAGAAATCTGCCTTCCAGTGCAGGGGACGTGGGTTCTATCCCTGGTCAGGGGAACTAAGATCCCACATGCCACAGAGCAACAAAGCCCATGTGCCACAACTGCTGAGCCCAGGAGTTCTGGAGTCTGTAGGCCCGCACTAGAGAGAAGCCCTCGGCGAAATGGAGATCCCTCGTGCCACAGCTAAGACCTGACATAGCCAAACGAATAGATAAATAAATATTTAAAAGAAAAGAATGCACTTCTTGCACACACCTCTCCCCCAGCTCCCGGCTCTGGTCATTCTCCGGTCCCTGAATTCTCCACTCGGCTCTCTGCTCGCTTGTCCTGTCCCACAGCAGAGGGACACCCTTACTCAGAACCTTGCTGTTCAGTGGCTGCATTTTAGCAAAGAATAAAGTGCATGCTCCTTGTCAGAGCTACAAGGCTTTTAGAACGGAACAGCTGAGATCACGTGTGACCGCCGCGGGCACACACTCCTCGGCACCCGAGCGTGCACTGCTGCCCTGACCCTCTGCATCCTGGCCAGTTCTCACCCCGCCAGTCACATTTCCAGCACATCCTTTCACACGTTCCATGCCCTGGCAACACACGACCACTCCTTACAATTCACTTTCAGGTCTCTGCTCTCCTTTCCTTATACTCTTTCCTTTGCCCCAAACTGCTTGGGGATTTCCCATTCCTCAGCATGTTGAAATCTTAACTGCTGGAGGCCAGGCTCACAGGCCACCTCGGCTGGGAAGCCTTTTCTGATTTCCACGGTCAGAATGAATGCCTGCTGCTCTCTGTTCCCAGAGGCCTGACTCATGGATATTCATCACGACCTCCCTACTTTCAGCCAGCCCCTTCCATTTCTTCTGCAGAGCACGCTGCTTGGGCTACTGTCTGCTGGCCCTCACCCTCTGCCCCCACCACGTAGCGTGCGCTCACCGAGGCATTGTTCTCAAACCTGCTTACCCGGCTAGTTCTGGTTATTGTCCAGATGGCAGATCCACCCAGGCTCGGCTGTAACCAGGCTGCAGCAGGGGGCAGGGGTGCGGGGTTGGCTCCAGCAAGGGAGAACTAAGCTTACAGGATGGATTGAATGTGATGGAAAAATGTGTACGGTTTTGATGGAAAATTAGAGGCTGAATTAATCGTAGATTCATTGAAAGAAAACACCTGAAAAAGGAAAAGCAATTGATAACTTGATTTATTTTTGGCTGCGCTGGGTCTTTGTTGCTTTTCATCGGCCTTTGCTGGCTGTGGTGAGCAGGAGCTACTCTCGAGCTGGGGTGTGCAGACTTATTGCAGGGTCTTCTCTCGTTGCAGAGCCTGGGCTCTAGAATGCGTGGGCTTCAGCAGTTGCGGCTCCCAGGCTCTAGAGCACAGGCTCAATAGTTGTGGCACACGGGCTTAGTCACTCGGCAGCATGTGGGATCTTCCCGGATCAGGGATCGAACCTATGTCTCTTGCATTGGCAGGAGGGTTCTTTACCACTGAGCCCACCAGAGAAGCCTAGGAAAAGCAATTATTGATCCCAAAAAAAACCTCGAAAACTCTTCAAAAGAAAGAAAGGTATGTGTTTTGTATATTATTTATACACTTAAAATCGTGTCAATACTGAACAAAGTAAAAATTGTGTATGCATGCTTGTGTGTCTTTATGTGCACGTGTGTATTGGTTTGAGGCCATGTTACAGAGCTAAGTTGTCATTTGGCAGTTAATGGCTAATGTTTATAGCTGAAAAATCAAAAATCAGAATTATAAGCTTATTATACAAAAGTATACAGATACTTTTCTATGAAGACCTCCAAGACCTTTTAGAACTAACACCCAAAAACGATGTCCTTTTCCTTATAGAGGACTGGAATGCATAAGTAGGAAGTCAAGAAACACCCGGAGTAACAGGCAAATTTGGCCTTGGAGTACAGAATGAAGCAGGGCAAAGGCTAATAGAGTTTTGCCAAGAGGACGTGCTGGTCATAACNGAGGAGCTAAAAAGCCTCTTGATGAAAGTGAAAGAGGAGAGCGAAAAAGTTGGCTTAAAGCTCAACATTCAGAAAACGAAGATCATGGCATCCAGTCCCATCACTTCATGACAAATAGATGGGAAAACAATGGAAAATGGGAAATAGATGGGGAAACAGTGGAAACAGTGTCAGACTTTATTTTTGGGGGCTTCAAAATCACTGTAGATGGTGATTGCAGCCATGAAATTAAAAGACACTTACTCCTTGGAAGGAAAGTTATGACCAACCTAGATAGTATATTGAAAAGCAGAGATATTACTTTGCCAACAAAGATCCGTCTAGTCAAGGCTATGGTTTTTCCAGTGGTCATGTATGGACGTGAGAGTTAGACTGAAGAAAGCTGAGTGCTGAATAATTGATGCTGTTGAACTGTGGGATTGGAGAAGAGTCTTGAGAGTCCCTTTGACTGCAAGGAGATCCAACCAGTCCATCCTAAAGGAGATCAGTCCTGGGTGTTCATTGGAAGGACTGATGCTGAAGCTGAAACTCCAATACTTTGGCCACCTCATGAGAAGAGTTGACTCACTGGAAAAACCCTGATGCTGGAAAGAATTGGGGGCAGGAGGAGAAGGGAATGACAGAGGATGAGATGGCTGGATGGAATCACCGACTCGATGGACTTGAGTTTGAGTGAACTCTGGGAGCTGGTGATGGATAGGGAGGCCTGGCATGCTGCGATTCATGGGGTCGCGAGGACACGACTGAGTGACTGAACTGAAGTGAACTGAACTGATACAGATACAAGCATCTGTCTACAACACAGGAGACCTGGGTTCGAGCCCTGGGTTGGGAAGATCCCCTGGAGAAGCAAATGGCAATCTACCCCAGTACTATTGCCTGGAAAATCCCTTGGATAGAGGAGTCAGGTAGGCTGCAGTCTATCGGGTCGCAATGAGTTGGACACGACTGAGCGACTTCAATTCCACTTTCATACAGATACACACACTCCAAAAAATGCTGAAAGTGGTTGTCTCGTTTTCAAAACCAGAACACTGCTGTTTTTGCTAGAAAATGTACAGTACTATTTGCCTTTTTTAAACTCAGAATGTATATGGACTTCTTTGGTGGTCCAGTGGTTGAGAATCCGCCTGGCCAGTGCAGGGGACATGGGTCTGATCTCTGATCTGGGAAGATTCCACAGGCCACAGAGCAACTAAGCCCGTGTGCCACAACTGCTGACGCCCACACACCCATAGCCTGCGCTCCGCAACAAGAGAAGCCACAGCAGTGAGAAGCCTGCACATGGCAGCTGGAGAAAGCCCTCGCAGCAACGAAGACCCAAAGCGCAACCGAAAATGAATAAATAAATAATTAAAAAACAAACCAAGCTAAGGACATATACAGCTTTGTCTAACCATTTCAAAATGCTCAAGGTAGGTAAGAGACCAGCTGACTGCCGTTCCTGCTGCGCAGCAAGCTCCTCTTGAGCAGACACTGGTGGAACAGGGTTGGAGAGAGCAGCCCCCATCCCCTGGGGCCATTCTGATCCCTAGGGAACGGTTTTGGGGAATCTGCTGGGACACAGCTGCTGCACCCCGTCGTGTTTTATTGCCATGGCTCAGGAGCACAGGGTGAAGTAGCTCCTCATTAAGTGGAGTGTCTCCTGTTAGGAGGGAGCACAGTGGAAGGCGTTAGGTGGAAGGATATTTGGGACCAGCCAGGAGTAAGGTATTTGGTTTTTCTCTGCGACTCAGACACTTCTGGTAACCATTGTCCCCAAATGTGGTTTTTTGAAAACTTATTCTTTTCAAATTCCATGGGCAGCCCAGACTGATTCGTCAGTCTAGGAATTCGAGGGGCCAAGAACAGAAATAATATTTTATGGGAGAAGGGGGATCAAAGCCAGCAGGCTTTTTGCAGAATCCACTCAGGTCTTGCACTTTGGGGATCACACCTCATTAACGTCCCCGCCTCCCAGCCTTGCCAGGTTGGTTTTTTAACAAGCTGCCCTTCAGCGTGCTCTGGTTTCTTGTCAATGTTTTCCAGGCAAATTGTTTCACCTGGTGCTGGGACCAGTCCCCAGGGCCCAGACTGCAGCATACAAGGGGTCTTGTGCTTTGCTGACATTGGGGATTGGTTCCAGGATGCCCATGGGTACAAAATCTGCAGCTATTCAAGTACCTCATGTAAAATTTGGTATAGGCTGATGGGGATACGGAGGGCTGATTATATATAGGACTTCTTTCTTAGTGTTCTTTCCCCCCCTTAAAGCAATTGTTTTCATGTCTCCAGTGCTTTACAGTTCATGAAGCAGTTTATCTATGTAATATCAACACAAATGGGCCAGCATCACTGTTTTCATTTTGCAAGCAGGTTCACTGAGGTGCAGGGGCTTCCCCGGTGGCTCAGTGGTAAAGAATCTGCCTGCAGTGTAGGAGACACAGGAGATGTGGGTTCCATCCCACGTCAGGAAAATCCCCTGGAGGAGGGCACCAGGCAACTCAATCCACGACTCTTGTCTGGAGAATCCCATGGACAGAGGAACCTGGCAGGCTGCAGTCCATAGGGTCACAAAGAGTCAGACACGACTGAAGCGAATAAGGCTCAGAGAGGTTAAGGGACTTGCCTGTGACCACACAGCTAGAAAGAACAGAGTTGGGAGTTGAACCCAAGTCCTGAGGCCTTGGTCAGAGCCCTGCCCAGCACCAGTCACCTCTGAAGGTGCCAGCCCTCGGCCCGTGTACCTGACCCTGCCATAGCACCTGGGCTGGTTCACCACCTGCCTTCTGTACACGCAGCCAGGTCTCCAGGCCTCTCGAGCTTCTGTCCCCTCCCCCCTCAGCCATGGCCTGCTTCCTAGAGGCTCGGTCTCAACTAGGACCACCAGCTGCACGGTCTGAAGCTGACTCACTCTAAAGGGGGAAGAATGCTTCTCAGTTCCTCCCAGGTGAGAGTGGACAGAGCCCAGAGTTTGACATGAGGGACAAGTCCCAGCTCTGTAACTATCCTGCCTTGGGCAAAGCTTAAGACACGCTGGGCCTTAGTATTTTCTTCTCTGAAATGAAGGTAGTAATTCTTATATCAATAGGGTTTTAATGATCAGACAATAAAAGTGATTTATCAACTGTATAGAGGAAAGGAATGATTAATATCAGCAATAGTAATAACTGCCTGATACCTCACACCTTTTCTCTGAAGGGTGTTTCATTCTCCCCATTTCACAAGTGGGAGTACTAACACTCAGAGACACTTTCTGACTTGTCCAAGGTCACACAGTGAGTTAGGAGCAGATTCAGGTCTAGATCTTAGCTCTGCTCATCCCAGGTTCAGTGTTCTTTCATTTGACAGAAGCCCGGTAGTTGCCTCCCATATGAATGTCCGTCTTGTGGCTGAGTCATCCACACCTCTTGGCGTTCAGACAGTAGCTAGTGAATTCTTTCAGTAAGAACTGTTATATGTTTTAGGATTGTTTTGATTGCAAGTAACAATTTATAACTGAAACATAAGGAAAATGTATGATGTCACACAACCAATAGTCCAGCGACCCAAGTACTGGCAGACTCAGGGCTCAGTGTCCCTGCCAGCAAGTGACAAGGTGGATGGGTGCCACTTCAGGGTATTCACGCAGGTGGGATGGAGCTCTAGGAAGGAGGGGTACTTCCTGCCAGTATCTCTGCTTATTAGTGAGGAAGGCTTCTTAGAAGCCACCCCCTCTCTCCCAGTAGAATCCCCCTCATCGAAGGCCCAGACTAAACCCATCACTGGGCAGGGGGTTACCAAGACTGGCCTAAGCTAATGAATACCCACTCCTGGGTGGGCCTGGAGCTCACATCACCTTCCAGAATAGGTGGGAAGGTGAGCACCTAAGCACAGTCTGGGCTCTGGCAAGAGCGTAGAGCAGTGCAGTCCAGTAAACTTTCTACAGAGACGGAAATATTCTGTATCTGCTCTGAACAGTGCAGGGCAGCATGCCTGCCATGTTGGGTGTGGGAGATCTAACATGTGTGTGTGCTCAGTCGGGTCTGACTCTTTGCGACCCCATGGACTGTAGCCCACCAGGCTCCTCTGTCCGCGGGACTTCCCAGGCAAGAAGACTGCAGTGGGTTGCCGTTTCCTTCTGCACAGGATCTTCCCCACCCAGGGATCAGACCTGTGTCTCTTGTGTCTCCTGCACTGGCAGGTGGATTCTCTACCACGTGCCACCACGGCTATGTAAGTACATGTGTGTATGTCTGTCTGTCTAGCCACTGGACAGGTAATCAACTGTTTCCCACAGTTAATGAGCTCTACTTTTCTGGGAATCCTTATATTTTCTTTCCCCTAAAATGGAAAGAGAGGTTTTTTTTGTTTTTTTTTTTTCCCGGGCAGCTCATAAACTGGTGGGTAGAGTGGGAAATAAAAAGCTTCTAGCAGGCTGGCCTGGAGCTGGGGCACCACGGTCTCCCCTGTCCTGGAAGACAGCTGTTTCCGACCGAAACTGCCTTTCTCTGTGGGCTTCCCACGTTAGTGAAAGCTTGGAGTCCCAGGGCCTAAGCAGCTCTCTGAAAGGAGGAACAACTTCATCAGAATTCTTTCCAGCTTTGGGTCTTCACTGTATTTTTAAGGGCTAGATGCCATCAACTGGCCCCTTTCCAAAAACCCAAATGGCTTTCATACAGGACAGACAGGGGCTTCTGCTCTCCAGGAAAATCCTCCACCTCAAGTCATAAACAGCCCGGCTAACTCTACCCTAGAGCGCCCAAGCTATAAAGACTGGCTTTGTTCAGGGAAAGGGCCTGGGAGAGGCATCAAGTCTGAGCAGAGTGATTGCTTTCTCTCCTGGGGTCTGTGTGGGCGGGGGATGCCAGTGATCCTGTGCCAAGCAGGGAGGCCCACCCAGGTGGTGGCAGACGGGGCTGTGACCCCCATGGGCCTTGAACACAGAGCCAAGGTGGCGGGGAGTGTGGCCCAGGCTGGAGGATTTTGTCATAAACACCCTGTTCTACTCCCAGGCAGACCACCTCTCCAAGCAAACACTTCCAAGTTCCCTCGGGACCCTGCCGGGCACTCTGGGTTCCTCCCCCACTTCCATACCTCCCTCCCTCCTTTTGTTCCAGAACTGACTCTCCACTCACGTGTCAGGACTCCTTACCTCCTTATTTCTGTTTAAAATGTCTCCTCCTCATCCTTCTACATGGTCCTGGGCTTCTAACAAGGTCCAAGTCAAAATCTGCCTCCTCCTTGAAGCTCTTCCAGATTTCCTCCCAGTATTAAACACTTTGCTCTCTGTCTTTGAGAGGTATGTGAGAACGAATCACGGTCTGCGGTACTTTAGAGTTCACATGTCTGTTATTCCATCCACTTTTCTCTGGGTCTGTCCTTCCCTTCTGCATTCCCACCCAGCGCCAGGCGCCACGTCCCATTTGAACTGGTCCTCAGCCCCTTTGGTGAAGATTCACTCTCTTTCAAGATTTTGCATCAGTATAACCCTAACAGCTAGCATTTACCGAGCACTTGCTATATGTCTGGCTAAAGTCGAAGTGTTTTATGGGCATTAACGCTTGCACCCTTGTAACAATCCTTTGAAGGAAACATTAAAAGTCCCCCATTTTCCAGGTGAGAAAGTTAAGGCACTGAGATGCTGAGTAACCGGCTCAGACCCACACATCCAGTAAGTGGCAAAGGCCAGATTTAACTCTGGACAATCTGTGTCCAGAGTCTGTGCCCTCAGACCTCCCTGGTGCCCAGTAGTTAAGAATCCTCCTGCCAATGACAGGGACGTGGCTTCAACCCCTGGTTCAGGAAGATTCCACATGTGGGGGCAGGGCGAGAGAACTAAGCCCAGGCACAATTACTAAAGCCCGCACGCGCTAGAGCCCGTGCTCCACAACGAGAGAAGCCGCCACGCTGAGAAGCCCTTGCACCTCAACTAGAGAAAGCCTGCGTGCGGCAACGAAGACCCAGCACAGCCAAACCAAAACAAATCTGTGCCCTTTAACCTCCTGCTCCCACTCTCAAAGTGGCTGTGAACATGGTGGGTTGGAATCAGGGCTCCACCTTCCCCTCCCATGTGACCTTGACGAGGTCGCTTATGAAACCGCTATGTGAAATAGGGGCAAAAAGAGGACCAATATCCCAGTGCTGTTTCCAGGGTCCCGTGAAAAGAATGTGCTCCAAAAACTTACTATTCTTGCTGGGACCACCGGACTTACGGAACGATCGTGGTCATCTGCTGCAGGCCCAGGTATTGAAAATCAGTCCTAGGGAAGTGCCTGGTGAAGGATTCATGTGGACAAGTCCAAGCATAAGGGCCACCCCTGCCCAGGACCCTGGTGAGGCCTGACTGTGAGGCTTGGGGAGGGCGGGGGAGTGGGGGAGGGGGTCAGGGCCAGCACTGCCACCTAGCACCTCTTACTCTTAACCGTTCCAGCACCCCAGAAACAACCTACCCTAAATCTCACTGAACCACAGGGGCAAAATTCCAGCATCAGAAAACAAACAACTGGAAAAAATACCTTGGAAACAATAGGCTTGTGGTTAGAGGCCCAGAGTGACAAGATTCCTTTCTGTCTCATTTTAAAAGAACCAGCCACTCTGTCCCCAGGCTAACCCTAGTCTCTCCAGTCTTCCTCGCAGACAGGAGAGCTGTGCTGTGGATGATTACCGCCTCAAATGATGTGTGCATGGGGTCAAGAACTGGAGGTGATAAGCAAGAGTAAGAAGTGTCATGTTTGGTATGACATAGAAGGGTGTATGTGTGTGTGTGTGTGTGTGTGAGTTTTTGGAACATTTTTTAATAAGGTTATTATATCCCCTCACGGAGAAGACAATGACACCCCACTCCAGTACTCTTGCCTGGAGAATCCNGCTGTTTCCAGGGTCCCGTGAAAGAATGTGCTCCAAAAACTTACTATTCTTGCTGGGACCACTGGACTTACGGAACGATCGTGGTCATCTGCTGCAGGCCCAGGTATTGAAAATCAGTCCTAGGGAAATGCCTGGTGAAGGATTCATGTGGACAAGTCCAAGCATAAGGGCCACCCCTGCCCAGGACCCTGGTGAGGCCTGACTGTGAGGCTTGGGGAGGGCGGGGGAGTGTGGGAGGGGGTCAGGGCCAGCACTGCCACCTAGCACCTCTTACTCTTAACCGTTCCAGCACCCCAGAAACAACCTACCCTAAATCTCACCAAACCACAGGGGCAAAATTCCAGCATCAGAAAACAAACAACTGGAAAAAATACCTTGGAAACAATAGGCTTGTGGTTAGAGGCCCAGAGTGACAAGATTCCTTTCTGTCTCATTTTAAAAGAACCAGCCACTCTGTCCCCAGGCTAACCCTAGTCTCTCCAGTCTTCCTCGCAGACAGGAGAGCTGTGCTGTGGATGATTACCGCCTCAAATGATGTGTGCATGGGGTCAAGAACTGGAGGTGATAAGCAAGAGTAAGAAGTGTCATGTTTGGTATGACATAGAAGGGTGTATGTGTGTGTGTGTGTGTGTGTGAGTTTTTGGAACATTTTTTAATAAGGTTATTATATCCCCTCACGGAGAAGACAATGACACCCCACTCCAGTACTCTTGCCTGGAGAATCCCATGGACGGAGGAGCCTGGTGGGCTGCAGTCCATGGGGTCGCGAAGAGTCGGACACGACTGAGAAACTTCACTTTCACTTTATCCCCTCAACTCCCATTAAAATATATTGGAAGAAAATAGTGTTGTTTCAGACCTGTTTGCTGTGTTTGCCTGTGCAGTACATGTTCCCCTGTCATCTGGGTAAATAAAAGCCCTCTCCCCACTCTTAGACCATGGGATTCCAGGGTTCAGATTCCAGGTCTGCTCCCAGGTTGGGCCTGAGACCCAACCCTGGACTTTTAGAGCATAACATCCCCTGGGCCACAGAGGGTGGCTCAGAGATGAGCGTATGACTCCAAGTGGCCCATCTAGACAAATTTTGGGGGCTGTTGTTTCAAAAGTTGGGGTTGGTGGAAGCCTCAAGCTGCTGGTGACTACACAGAGAGGACTGAGACCAAATCAGCACAAGAGCTGGCTGAGAGCTGGTGAGGACAGGGGGTGCAGGTGTTAAGGTCATGGGCTTTGGAGCCAGCCTGCCAAGGCCAAATCTGGGCTCTATCACTTCCCAGCAGTGGGATCTGGGTCAGTCTGCCTCATATTCCTCACCTGCAAAAATGGGGATAGGAATACCCACCTTCGGGTTGTCGTGAGTATTCACTGAGCTCAAATGCCAGCACTAAGTAAGTATTGGTTATTGTCAATATCCAGCTGGGTTTTTGCCACTTGTAGCTGAAAGAGCATTCACTGTTTCTTAAAACCAGAGTTGGGGATATTTTCTGAAGCTGACATGTAGGAAAGCTGACAAGTGGCCCTGCCATAATGGAACCCACATACCACAGTTATCAGTCCACCTCTGCTCAACCCCAGCCCCTCGGCCCCTTCACCCATCATGAGAGCCAGTTCTGACCAGGCAGCACGTCCCCCAGGATCCTTTCCACCTACCAGGCAAGGATGGGCACTAGCTGCCCTGGGTGTTCAGGGCCCTGATGGCTCTGGACACACATGTGTCCACTGTTGGGTCACAGCTTCTTTCTTCACTGACCCATTGGTCTCACTTGGAAGATGGGCCACTGACTCATTGCCCTGGCTGGCCCTGCAGTACCCTGTGCAACCAACAGCTGCCCGTTTAGCCCATGGCAGCCTTGCCCCCAGCAATGGACACTGTCCAGGCACATGAGGCTGGCTTCAAGCAGCTGGACTTTCTGGAACTTGCCAAGAAAAAACCTTGACACTTGCTACCAAAGGAAATCCCCAATAGGGTCCAAACCAAGAGCATGGCACAGTCAGTTACAGCAGCAGCCTCTATTTATTGACCATGGGTTCCTTGACCACAGAAAGGTAGTGCAAAGCTGTGCCCTGGCAAGGGACATGCCCCACCCATTCAGCCAGTACCCTCCTCTGCAGGGCCTGCTGCCGTCACACAGAAAACCTGGGGCTCCTTTCTCCTGGCTATGCCTCTAGTCCTGTGAGTAAATCTCCCTTTCCTGCAGCCCTGGCTAACTGCTGGCAGAGGCTGTGCCTGAGCTCCCCACCCTACCCAAGAGCCCTGGTATTAGCTAGCTATTGCCACATAACAGATTACCCCAAAGCTTATCAGCCTAAAACAACAAACACTGATTGTCTCCCACAGTTTCTGAAGGGGAGGAATCTGAGAGCAGCTTGGCTGGGTGACTTTGTTCAAGGCCTCTCATGAGGTTGCAGTCAAGCTATCAGTCTTGTCTGCGGGAGGACCAGTTTCCTACCTCACTCATGTGGACGTTGGCAGGAGGCCTCAGTTCAGCAGAGCTGCTAACGATATGGCAGCTGGCAACCCCCAGAGTGAGCAATGTGAGAGAGAGACAGAGAACCCCCAAGACAGAAGCTGCAGTGTCTCTTATAACCAAACCTTGTATATGGCACACCTCACTTCTGCCACATTCCAATGCTCACAAAGACCAACCTTGGCACCAAGTGGCAGGAGGCCCCACCGGGTCTGAACAGCAGGAGGTGGGTCCTCTAGGCCACCTGAGGGAGAAGCCACCACAGAAGCTCACGCCCTCCTCCCACCCCACCCCGGCAGAGTCAGAACACGGCAGCAGGGGAAGGGGTGTGACTCAGAGTTAAACAGATTGGATGGTGACAGCAATGCCTCAATTATCTAGACCATCACCCAAGAGACTTTGATTTTCATAACCTGATTCATCCTAAAGGAGATCAGTCCTGGGTGTTCATTGGAAGGACTGATGTTGAAGCTGAAACTCCAGTACCCTGGCCACCTGATGCGAAGAGCTGACTCATTTGAAAAGACCCTGATACTGGGAAAGATTGAGGGCAGGAGGAGAAGGTGACGACAGAGGATGAGATGGTTGGATGGCATCACAGACTCAATGGACATGTGTTTGGGTGGACTCTGGGAGTTGGTGATGGACAGGGAGGCCTGGCGTGCTGCGGTTCATGGGGTCGCAGAGTCGGACACGACTGAACTGAACTGGACTGAACCTGATTAGATTACAAAGCCCCTTGATTTGGACTCTGTGGGGGAAGGCGAGGGTGGGATGATTTGAGAGAATATCACTGAAATCATATGGGAAATAGATCGTCAGTCCAGGTTCCATGCATGAGACAGGGCGCTCAGGGCCAGTGCACTGGGATGATCCTGAGGGACGGGATGGGGAGGGAGGTGGGAGGGGGGTTCAAGATCGGGAACACATGTATACCCATGGCTGATTCATGTCAATGTATGGCAAAAACCACTACAATACTGTAAAGTAATTAGCCTCCAATTAAATAAATTAAAAAAAAAAAGCCCCTTGAACTGGGCTAACATTCTGGCAGCAACAGGAGGAAGTTTGATTCTGCTCGGAGCCAACGGATGGTGGAGGTATTTGGGGACCAGCACAGACTCTGCAGCTTTGAGAATAAAGCGGGTTTGTACCTGAGACTGCTCGGTGGGGCAGGGCCAGTGGTCACTGTGCTATGCATGGGGCTGGGGGCTATTTGCTCACGTGGGGACCCACTCATAGAGGCCAGAGGGAGGGTCTGAGCAAGACAGGTCTCATGGAGGGGAAGCTTGTTTTTTTTAATGTATTAATTTAAATTGGAGGATAATTACTTTACAGTGTAGTGATGGTTTTTGCATTCAGTAACATGAATTGTTCATAGGATTTCATGTGTCCCCTCCCTCCTAAACCCCTCCCACCCCCTCCCCACTCCATCCCTCCAGGCTGTCACAGAGCTTTGGGTTCCCTGTGTCACACGTCAAACTGCCACTGGCTATCTGTTTTACATACAATAACCTATATGTTTCAGTGCTGCCCTCTCAAATCATCCCACCCTCTCCTTCCCCAACTGTGTCCAAAATTCTGTTTTTTATGTTGGTGTCTCCTTTGCTGCCCTGCACATAGGATCGTCAGTACTATCTTTCTAGAGTCCATATATAACATATATATATTCCACATATATAATAGAATATATTGTATGTAATATACATATAATATTCCATATAGAAAGATATTTGTCTTTCTCTTTCTGACTTACTTCACTTTGTATAATAGGCTCTAGGTTCATCCACCTCATTAGAACTGACTCAAATGTGTTTCTTTTTATAGCTGAGTAGTATTCCATTGTGTATATGTACCACAAGTTTCTTATTCATTCATCTGCCAATAGACATCTACGTTGCTTCCACATCCCAGCTATTGTTAAGTAGTACTATAATTAGTGTTGGGACACATGGGTCTTTTTCTTTTCTGGTTTCCTCAGGATATGTGCCCTGGAGTGGGACTGCTGGGTCATATGGTGGTTTTAGTCCCAGCTTTTTAAGGGCTCTGCGTACTGTTCTCCATAGTAGCTGTATTAGTTTGCATTCCTGCCAACCAACAGAGTAAGAGGATTCCCTTTTCTCCATACCCTCTCCAGCATTTATTGTTTGTAGGCTTTTTGATGATGGCCATTCTGACCAGTACGAGAAGGTACCTCATTGTGGTTTCGATTAGCGTTTCTCTAATAATTAGTGATGTTGATCATCTTTTCATGGGTTTATTAGCCGTCATTGGAGCCCTGCCTTGAGGGAAGGGAAGGATTCTGTCAGAGACAGTGAGGACATCAGCACAGATGGAAGAACGGAAGGAAGGAACAGCAAGAGAAAGGACTGAGGAACCGGAAACAGCAGGGCGGCTTCCCGGAAGTCATCCACCGTCCTTGCTGCTGCACAGGCTACCTTTCCGTCTTCTTGGCGTCATGCACCTTTCCTCCTCGTGTTGCCCCACCGAATGTTAGGTTTCTGTGGATTGTCAGAAGGGGTTTTTACTTCTCTTTCCCAGGTATTTGTTAATGTCTGCTCTGAGTTCCTGGAGCCTGTCCAGACCTCAGCGGTTCCACACCAACCCCCACCTAGCTCACTGTCCCATTGAACCCCCCTCTCGCCACCCACTCCTGTCCATCTTCGGTGGCTGCACATCTGGCCTGATACAGCTGCAGACACTATCCCTGAGGAAGGAGGGGGAGTGGCTGATCCAGAGCCAGCTAGCAAATTCCTAAAGCGTTAACAGGTTGGTTTTCACCAACGACTTGAAAGTTCTGGACAGCCAGACACATCTCTTCAGGGTAATGATATTTGCAGGCCCCAAAGCCTGTCTTCCAGCTCCTGTGCGTGGCAGCCCTCAATCTCCCGACAGCCATCATTTTATGGTCTCAGCAAACCAGAGCCAGGCTCCCTGAAGCCTTCTCAGTCCTCCTAGAAATCTCCAGGGCCCATGGTCTTACTGGATGTGACAAAATCTAGTTATTATAAACTATGCATTCAGTCAGAAGGTACCAGGGAGTCCCAGGCTCAGGCCTGAGTCTCTGAAATGATCAACATCCCCCTTTGCCTTCTTCGCTTGGGGCTCCCTGGGTGCAATTCCTGCCTTCCTACCTCACAAGATGGCTGAGCAAGCGAGTCCATGAGACTGTAAGTCTAATGGTCAGATGATGCTGTTCTAACAACTCATAAAAGTTTGTACTTCTTTGGTTCCAAGTTCCCCCATTATCTGTTTTTTTTCCTTTGTACAGCATTCATTTCAGACCACCTTTCACCAAGTAATTCGAAGGGCATGATTTACAGGAATAATCAGTTCCTATCTGTGGTTGCTGTATTGACATTTGCAGTGCCCTGGAAGAGTACCAAGTCCCCTGACGCAAACCCATGTAGTTATGCAAACCCATGTAGCAAATTAACGTGTGGCCAGGTCAGCTTCTCCCTTGTTCTGATTTCCCTTGTCACTCCCACAGGTGACATCAACAAGGGCAACTCATGGTTTCTAAATAACAGCCAGGTCAAAGGGTTGGCTTTTTACCACTTTTCCCTTCTCCCTCCTCCCACCCATCCCGCCTCTGACTCTGGTGAGGAAGCTCTCAGATGAGAAGTCAGATGATTTTCAGGGTGCTGAGGGTGCAACATTCCCCCTCCCCTCTGAATGGTGAGTGTGCAGCTGGGATCATTGCAACGGGGCCTGCAGCCCCATTGGGCTGCAGCCTCCAAGTGAGTTTGCAGATGGGCCAATTTGGGGATGAGCATACGGCACTTACCTTTGGATCTTCTAGAAGCTCCTGCGTTGTTGCCAAGCAAAACTGCTGTGAAGCCACAGGAGTGACTCTGACTACTGCTGTCCATTCCTTTCAGATTAAGACTCCCCATGGTGCTAAAGGGGAGGATTAAGGAAATATGATCACATCCAGATGGGCCACTGAGGCAAGAGGGAGCAGGCAGGTACAATGTGAGCAGGGATCTGCTTACTCACTTTGTTGGCATGCACTCTTGCAAATAACTCTGTGCACTTGGTGTCAGACCCTGGGGATGGAGTGGTAAGTGACTGCTGTGGTCTTGCTCTCACGGTGCTTACAGTCTGGTAGGGAAGTAGAGGGGTGGCCCAGCAGTGTGGTGCAGTGGACAAGAGTGGCTTGTACTATGGGAGTCCATGACGGGGCTCTGCTCTGAGTTGAATTGTGTCCCCCCAGAAGATATATGCCCAAGTCCTAACTCTCAGTACCTGTGAATGTGACCTTACCTAGGAATAGAATTCTTTGCAGGTATAACCAAGCAAAGATGAGGTCTATAGGGCCTCATCCATTGTTGCTGGTGTCCTTATAAGAAGAGAAGAGACACAGGGACACTCATGGAGAAGGCCATGTGAGGAGGAGGCAGAGGCTGGAGAAATGTGTCTACAAACCAAGAATTGACAGAAGCATTAGAGGCCAAGAGAAAGACAGGGAACAGATTCTTTTCTAGAGCCTTCAGAGAGCATGGCCCTCCTGGCAACTTGAGCTTGAATTTCAAGCCTGCAGAGCTGTGAGGGAATAAATTTCTGTTCTTTAAAGCCACTCAACTTGTGGCAATTTGTTACCACAGCCACAGGAAACATAAAGGCGTTAAACATCAGGGGAGGCTTCTTGGAGGAAGTGACATTTAAGCTGTGATCTAAGAACAGCGTTGTAATCAGGACTGTTTTGTTTTTGTTTTCACTGTTTCCCAGATGGCTTCCACTTTTTAGGTCTCAGTAAATAAGTCACCTCTTCAGAGGGCCTTCCATGCCATACTAGATAAGTGGCCCTTCATTACTCTGCCCTGTTACCCTGTTTATTTTCTTTATAACATACATCACAAGCCATAATTATGGTGTCAACTTATTTGTAAATTTCTTCTTCATCTATCTTTCTCATGAAATCAGAATTGTGACCTGCTAAGAATCTAGACTAGCTTGGTTGATAAAGATTCTGCCTGCGATGCAGGAGGCTCTGGTTCAGTTCCTGGGTCGGGAAGATCCCCTGGAGAAGGGATAGGCTATCCACTCCAGTATTCTTGGGCTTCCCTTGGGGCTCAGCTGGTAAAGAATGCAATGCAGGAGACCTGGGTTTGATCCCTGGGTTGGGAAAATCCTCTGGAGAAGGGAAAGGCTACCCACTCCAGTATTCTGGCTTGGAGAATTCCATGGACTATATAGACCATGGGGTTGCAAAGAGTTGGACACAATTGAGCGACTTTCATTTCACTTCAAGAATCTAGAGTTCCAAAGAATAAGGGGGAATGTCGAGATCTGAATTGTGTTCTCTAAAGCTCCTGGGCTGCAGATGGAGGCTGGACTGGGCGAAAGCAAGACCTAGCATGAGGCCTGGCACCAAGCATCTGCCTGCTCATGCATGGAGGCAGGGAGGCTTGCGGGGAGGCCATTTCCGGGGCCTGGTCAAGAGATGATGGTGGGCCAGGCTGGAGCAACAGCAGGGAAGATGGAGAAAAGCAGGTGATTCTGGAGACATTTAGGAAAAAGAATGGAAACTGGTGCCTGATAACATGCAGGGAAGGGAGAAAGGGGAGAAGGCAGGAAGAACACTCAGGGTTTAGGATACGGCAGTGGGGGGTTTGAGAGGGCATGCATTTCTGGATGTGGTGACTTTGAGATGCCCCAGGAGCATCAGAACAAGATGTTGGCAAACAACTGTAACATCTGTAGTTATAGCCTGAGGTTCTGGAGGCCACACTTGTCTGGATATACTGATTTGGAATTCTTTCGCCTATAAAGAGTAATAGCGCCTTGGAGATGACTCCCAGTGAGCCTATGAATACAGAAAAATGAGAAAATGACCTTGGACAGAGCCCCGAGAAGCAGTAAACCATAAGGAATGATTAGAAGAAAGAAATCTGTGGAGAAATCTGGGAGGTAGTGGCTGGAGAGGGAGAAAGGAAACCGCGGGAGAGGTTTCATGGAAGCCATGCAAAGAGCACTTGTCGGGGTGAAAATGGCCCGCAGCATCAAATGCTGTCTCGAAGCCAAGAAAACTGAGCAAAGGAATATATCTCACCTATTTATGGACAAAGAGGTCATTGGTAATCTTGGCAAAAGCCACTGCATTACAGAAGGTGGGGGCAAAAGCAAGATTGCCACAGGGAGGGAGTGGGTGAACATTGCATGTGTGGACAACTTTCTAGAGAAGCTGGGCTAGAGGTGGAAGATGAGGGTAATTCTTAGACAGTTGTTGGTGTTCAGTGGCTGAGTCTTATCCGACTCTTTGCAACCCCATGGACAGCAGCATGCCAGGCTTCTCTGTCTCCCAGAGTTTGCTCAAACTCATGTCCATTGAGTCAAGTGGGGGTGAAGAATAAGGAAGTGATGGAGATGTGTTTACTTGTTTCGCATTTATGGGCACAAACAGAGGTACCAATCCTGAGAAGGCAAGTAGGGCTGGGATCCAGAACCTGAAGAGAGGGAATGCTGGGGAGGAAAAAGCAGGGAAGGGAGTGGAAAGGGTCGCTCCTCTGGTAAGAGGCCGCAGCTCCGCAGGTGGGACAGAGCAAAGGGCAAGGGAACACAGAGATCTTGAAAGAAGCTCGATGCAAAAAGCCCCCCAATCTTCCCCTTTCTCACCCTCTTGGCCCCGCCAAATGCCTACACATCCTTCAGAGATCTGTTCAATGTCACATCCTCAGGAAAGCCATCCCAAGGCTTCCAGGAGGGACACAGTACCAGTGATATACACTCTCTTAGCACTCCACACTTCTCCTTCAGAGCACTTTTCTATAAAAACATAAGTTATAGAGACTTGAGAGAACTACTCTCTTTTCATGGAATTCCAACATCATCTCTCCATGCAAAGTTGCTGTGGTAGGCAAATTAGTAGTCCTCCAACTCCAGGAGTTGGTGATGGACAGGGAGGCCTGGCGTGCTGCAATTCACGGGGTCACAAAGAGTCGGACACGACTGAGCAACTGAACTGAACTGGACAGAGATGCCTGAGTACTCTTCCCAGGAACTTTGAATATTTTATTGTACATGGGAAAGTGATTTTGCAAGTGTGATTAAAAAAAGGATCCTGAGATGGAGAGACTTTCCTGGATTATCTGGGTGGGCTCTGTGTTGCCACAAAGTCCTCGTAAAAGGAAGGCAGGAGCATATGACCCACCAATCCCACTGCTGGGCATTGAAAGAGACATGTGTACCCCAATGTTCATCGCAGCACTGTTTACAATAGCCAGGGCTTGGAAGCAACCTAGATGTCCATCAGCAGACGAATGGATAAGAAAGCTGTGGTACATATACACAATGGAGTATTACTCAGCCATTAAAAAGAATGCATTTGAATCGGTTCTAATGAGGTGGATGAAACCGAAGCCTATTATACAGAGTGAAGTGAGTCAGAAAGAAAAACACCAATATGGATGTGAGAGTTGGACTATGAAGAAGGCTGAGCGCCGAAGAATTGATGCTTTTGAACTGCGGTGTTGGAGAAGACTCTTGAGAGTCCCTTGGACTGCAAGGAGGTCCAACCAATCCATTCTGAAGGAGATCAGCCCTGGGATTTCTTTGGAAGGAATGATGCTAAAGCTGAAACTCCAGTACTTTGGCCACCTCATGTGAAGAGTTGACTCATTGGAAAAGACTCTGATGCTGGGAGGGATTGGGGGCAGGAGGAGAAGGGGACGACAGAGGATGAGATGGCTGGATGGCATCATGGACTTGATGGACGTGAGTCTGAGTGAACTCCGGGACATGGTGATGAACAGGGAGGCCTGGCGTGCTGCGATTTATGGGGTCGCAAATAGACACGACGGAGCGACTGAACTGAACTGAACACATATATATGGAATTTAGAAAGATGGTAACGATGACCCTATGTGCGAGACAGCAAAAGAGACATAGATATAAAGAACAGTCTTTTGGAGTCTGTGGGAAAAGGTGAGGGTGGGATGATTTGAGAGGGTAGGGTTGAAACGGCTACAGTCCATGGGGTCGCAAAGAGTCGGACACGACTGAGCGACTTCACCCTCACCCCTTACCCTTACATGAATGTTAATGTGATTGAGCTGTCACACTTACTTGGATTTTTTTTTCTGTAAATGCTGTTTTTAAGACCTACCCCTAATTGTTGCATGTACATGGAGTGTGTTGCCCTGCCTGTGACACAGACCCCACAGGGCACATTGACAACAGTTGACATAGAAGGCTAGGATTTCTGCTGACGTCCTGCTGCTGCCAGAATTTCTGAGATGAACGTCCTTCCTTGTCTTCTCCATGGGCCTGTAGGTACTCTCTCTTGATTGTATACTTGCGGTGTGCTGGTACTGCCCAAAATTCATTCACTAAGTGTGACCAGGTCACTCGTCAGAATAGATGCTCCCACCTAAGTAAGTGGCCTTTGCTCTCCTACTTCTCCAACAGTGTCTGATATTATCCAGCTTTCTAATTTTTGCCAGGATTATGAGTGTCAGCGGGCATGTCACAGTTGAACTTGGAACTTATTTGAACTTGTTTTTTAAGGGCCATGAGCTTGTGTTTCTCTTCACATATTTCTTAGCCATTTGGCATTTTCCTTATGCAAACTGCTTACTTATCTCCTTTGCTAATTTATCCATTGATATTGGGTTGTGTATCTTGTTGATTTGCAAGATTTCCTTATGTATCTTTTGCATCCATACTCCATTTAAGCTATTGAAAATATTTTCTCCCAGATTATCATTTGTTTAGCTTTGTACATTGTGTTTTTTATTGAAAAAAGTTGTTACTAATGATGTAGATAAATTATCCCTTTTCCCTTTAAAGGTTTGTATTATCAGGGCCATGAAAGAAGTCATTTCCCATGCCTAGACAAGATTTTCTTCTGGTATATCTTCTACAAGTTGTTTAAATTTACCTTTCACATCCAGTTGGTATTTACCTTTGTTATAAAGTTTTATAATTTGATTCACAAAATCTAATTAATTTTTCACTTAGCTAATCCCCACATAGCTTATAGATTTGTTGCTATTGTGAATAAAAGTTTATTTTCTACTATATTTTTTAATTGTAGGTTGGTGTTTTAGAGGAATGTCAATGAGTTTAGTAGGTTGATCTTATATTTAGTCATCTTGAGAAACTATCTTAGTTCTTTTCGTTTATCCGTTAGATGTTCATTTTTATTTGTAGATAAGCATATTCTCTATCATTGATAGTTTCGTTTCTTCCATTGCAATAGTTATATTACAATCCTCATTTCTTTTTCTTATCTTAATCATTGATCAGGCCCTCCAGTACTATGAATATATTGAGTAATGGTAATCATCCCTGTTTTGTACCTTAACAGAAGAAGAATGTATCCAAACTATTAAGAAATTTATTGCTAAGATTATCTATTATAGGGTTTTAGTAGAGAAACTTTTTAGAGTTAAAAATATTTCCTTCTATTTATAGTCTTTAAGACTTTTTATCATAAAGAGATGTGACCAACCAATACAACACTGTAAAGAAATTATTTTCCAACTAAAAAAAATTAAAGCGATATGACCTTTTCCAAAAAACTTTACCCACCCATTGAGAGACACATGGTTTTTATCTCTCAGTTTATTAATGTGATGAGATACATGGGTAGACTTCCTGATACTGGGCCATCCTCACATTCCTGGCTAAACCTTTCTTAGTCATGATGTGCTGTTTTAAAAATAATTTTGCTAATATTTTATGAAGAACTACCTGTGGCTCAGATGGTAAAGAATCTGTCTGCAATGTGGGAGACCCAGGCTCGATCCCTGGGTCTGTAATATCCCCTGGAGAAGGGAACAGCAACCCACTTGTGTATTCTTGCCTGGAGAATTCCATGGACAGAGGAGCCTGGGGTCACAAATAGTAGGACATGACTGAGTGACTAATGATTCTTAAGAACGACAACTATGGCAGTGAGTGAAAGAGCCTATAATTTTCTGTAATGTCCTTATAAAGTTTTGAAAGAGAGTTATAGTGGCCTCGTAAAAGAGTTGGGCAGGTTTCTCTCTTTCTGATAGGATTTCTACTAGGGTGGACTCAAATGCTGCCCAGGCTGGAGGAGGTGGCTAAGACCATCTCAACACGTGTTCTCCTTGTGTCAAAGTTCTTCCTCAGAGAACACTGGTTACACGTGTGTCTGCAGAGATGACCATGTATGTCCCCCACTCCCAGCCTACTGAGAGTCTAAGTGTTATACAGTGAAGATTCACTTACCCCCTTCTTTGTATGTCCAATGGCACATGCGCTTCTGTAGGGTCAGGCCAGCCTAGGGTTAAGGGTTAGTGTTCAGGGGTCAGTCTGCGGTCAGTGAGTGTTTAGTTCATGGCAGTTAAGGGCAGCCCTTGAGAACTGGGGTCAAGTATGGGTCTTTCCCAGAGGTCATCTCTAGTGAGTCTCTGGGAGGAATAATGCCATAGGTGGGTTCAAGGTCAGTCTGTGCCTGAGGTTTGGAGCCAGTCTCTGCCTGGTTTAAGGGTCTATGTGGGGCCAGGGTTGAGGTCAGTTCTGGCTAGGGTTAGGCATCAGTATGTGGCTGGACCATGGATCAGAGAGCAACCCACGTGGGGCATGAGGCTGACCTTGACCCCCTGAGCAGTGCTCCTACCCTCTGCACACAGAGAGGAGAGGCTGGATCCCTTTGGCCAAACAGGCTCTGTTCTGGGTGTTTGCACAGCATGTGCTCCACCCAAGTCCTCCTTAGCAACCTGGGCCACAGCAGACCTTGGCCCTGCCTCTTCACAGGATCATCACTCAGCCCTGGGGATGGCCTGTCACTCTGCTCCCAGCCGAGTCAGATGGCACCACTGCTGGGGGATGGCACTGCCCTGCTGCCCCAGGCCAGGCCTCCCGAGTCCACCAGCCCCAGAGAAACTGGAGGCTAACCTAGGTAGCCTCCTACTTAGAGTTCTGACAAAATGTGGTCCACTGGAGACAGGAATGGTAAACCACTTCAGTATTCTTGCCTTGGGAACCCCATGAACTGTATAAGAAGGAACTCTTCAGGTTGGTAGGTGCCCCATATGTGACTGGAGATCAACGGAGAAATAACTCCAGAGAGAATGAAGAGACAGAGCCAAAGCAAAAACAACACCCAGTTGTGGATGTGACTGGTGATAGAAGCAAAGTCTGATGCTGTAAAGAACAATATTGCTTAGGAACCCGGAATGTCAGGTCCATGAATCAAGGCAAATTGGAAGTGGTCAAGCAGGAGATGGCAAGAGTGAATGTCGACATTCTAGGAACCAGCAAACTAAAATGGACTGAAATGGATGAATTTAACTCAGATGACCATTATATCTACTACTGCGAACACGAATCCCTTAGAAGAAGTGGAGTAGTCATCATAGTCAACAAAAGAGTCCAAAAGGCAGTACTTGGATGCAGTCTCAAAAACGACAGAATGATCTGTTTGTTTTCAAAGCAAACCATATCACAGTAATCCAAGTCTATGCCCAGACCAGAAATGCTGAAGAAGCTGAAGCTGAACGGTTTTATGAAGACCTACAAGACCTTCTAGAACTAACAACCAAACAAGATGTCCTTTTCATTATAGGGGACTGGAATGCATAAGTAAGAAGTCAAGAAACACCTGGAGTAATAGGCAAATTTGGCCTTGGAGTACAGAATGAAGAGGACAAAGGCTAATAGAGTTTTGCCAAGAGAACACACTGGTCATAGCAAACACCCTCTTCCAACAACACAAGAGATGACTTGTGTTGACATCTAGTGATGTCACCAGATGGTCAATACTGAAATCAGATTGATTATATTCTTTACAGCCAAAAATGGAGAGGCTCTATATAGTCAGCAAAAACAAGACTGGGAGCTGACTGTGGCTCAGATCATGAACTCCTTATTGCGAAATTCAGACTTAAATGAAGAAAGTAGGGAAAACCACTAAATCGTTCAGGTATGACCTAAATCAAATCCCTTATGATTATACAGTGGAAGTTGAGAAATAGATTCAAGGGACTAGATCTGATAGACAGAGTGCTTGATGAACTATGGACAGAAGTTTGTGATATTGTATAGGAGACAGGGATCAAGACTAACGCCAAGAAAAAGAAATGCAAAAAAGCAAAATGGCTGTCTGAGGAGGCTTTAAAAATAGCTATGAAAAGAAAAGTGAAAAGCAAAGGAGAAAAGGAAAGATATACCCATTTGAATGCAGAGTTCCAACAAATAGAGAGATAAGAAAGCCTTCCTCAGTGATCTGTGAAAAGAAATAGAGGAAAATAATAGAATGGGAAAAACTAGAGATCTCTTCAAGAAAATTAGAGATACCAAGGCAACATTTCATGCAAAGATGGGCTCAATAAAGGACAGAAATGGTATTGACCTAACAGAAGCAGAAGATATTAAGAAGAGGTGGCAAAAATACACAGAAGAACTATACAAAAAAGATTTTTACGACCCAGATAACCACAATAGTGTGATCACTCACCTAGAGCCAGACAGTCTGGAATGCGAAGACAAGTGGACCTTAGGAATAAGCTAGTGGAGGTGATGGAATTCCAGTGGAGCTATTTCAAATCCTAAAAGATGATGCTGTGAGAGTGCTGCACTCAATATGCCAGCAAACTTGGAAAACTCAGCAGTGGCCACAGGACTGGAAAAGGTCAGTTTTCATTCCAATCCCAAAGGAAGGCAATGCCAAAGAATGCTCAAGCTACTGCACAATTGCACTCATCTCACATGCTAGCAAAGTAATGCTCAAAATTCTCCAAACCAGGCTTCAACAGTACATGAACCCTGAACTTCCAGATGTTCAAGTTGTTTTTAGAAAAGGCAGAGGAACCAGAGATCTAATTGCCAACATTCGTTGGTTCATCGGAAAAGCAAGAAATTTCCAGAAAAACATCTACTTTTGCTTTATTGACTACACCAAAGCCTTTGACTGTGTGGATCAAAACAAACTGTGGAAAATTCTGAAAGAGATGGGACTACCAAACCACCATACCTGCCTCTCGAGAAACCTGTATGCAGGTCAGGAAGCAACAGTTAGAACTGGACATTGAACAAGAGACTGTTTCCAAATTGGGAAAGGAGTACATCAAGGCTGTATATTGTCACCCTGCTTATTTAATTTATATGCCGAGTACATCATGAGAAACACTGGGCTGGATGAAGCACAAGCTGGAATCAAGATTTCTGGGAGAAATATCAATAACCTCAGATATGTAGATGACACCACCCTTATGGCAGAAAGCAAAGAACTAAAGAGCCTCTTGATGAAAATTAAAGAAAAGAGTGAAAAAGTTGGCTTAAAACTCAACATTCAGAAAACTAAGATCATGGCATCCAGTCCCATTACTTCATGGTAAATAGATGGTGAAACAGTGACAGACTTTATTTTTTGGGCTCCAAAATGACTGCAGATGGTGACTGCAGCCATGAAATTAAAAGACGCTTACTCCTTGGAAAAAAAAACTTATGACCAACCTAGGCAGCTTATTAAAAAGCAGAGATACTACTTTGCCAACGAAGGTCTGTATAGTCAAAGCTATGGTTTTTCCAGTATAGTCAAAGCTATGGTTTTTCCAGTAGTCATGTATGGGTGTGAGAGTTGGACTATAAAGAAACCCGAGTGCTGAAGAATAGATGCTTTTGAACTGTGTTGGAGAAGACTGTTGAGAGTCCCTTGGACTGCAAGGAGATGAAACCAGTCAATCCTAAAGGAAATCAGTCCTGAATATTCATTGGAAAGACTGATGTTGAAGCTGAAACTCCAATACTCTGGCCACCTGATGTGAAGAGCTGACTCATTTGAAAAGACCCTGATACTGGGAAAGATTGAAGGCAGGAGGAGAAGGGGACGACAGAGGATGAGATGGTTGGATGGCATCACCAGCTCAATGGACATGAGTTTGAGTAAACTCCAGGAGTTGCTGATGGACAGGGAGGCCGCGTGTGCTGCAGTCCACAGAGTCACAAAGAGTCAGACACGACTGAGCGACTGAACTGAACTGAACTGCACCTAGGTAGAAAGGAGTAAGCCCTAGAGGAAGTGTGGCTGCTTGAGGCAGACATGAAGGTGCCCCGCTATGCTACTCAGTGGCGCTGCTATGAGGGGGAAAGGCCCTGGGTTCAAGTCCTACTCTCCCACCAGAAGTGAGCAGTCCTGGATAAGCCAGCACTCTCTCCCAACTGCAGTTTTCTTGTTTGTATTAATACAAAGGGAATCAGAATTGCTGTGAGGATGAAATGAGGTAGAATGCTAGAACAGTGTGACAATGTAAAGTGCTACTACAAAGTAGGGGGCGCTGGCGGTGGTGATGACGGTGACAACGATGGGCAGTGAGAGCCATGATTCTCCTGGGGTCTTCTGGTGGGGCACAGAGATTCTCCTGAGGTCTCCTGCAAATGCAGACAGATGAGCGACAGCGCTGGAGTAAGTTCCAGGCTCAACTTCTTACTAGACGAGTGTCCATGGGCAAGGCATGTTACCTCTCTGAGCCTCATCATCTCTAAAAGGAAACGCTTGGAAGAGCTAACATTGTGAGAGTATTTATTATGTGCTAAGTACTTTATGCAGAATAATTCATTTAAACCTTCATAACATTGTGCGGGGAGGGGGGCGGTGCTTCCTTGATGGCTCAGTGGTAAAGAATCCATCTCCCAACTTAGGAGACACAGGTTCAAGCCCTGGGTCGGGAAGATCCCTTGGAGGAGGGCATGGTTACCCACTCCAGTATTCTTGCCTGGAGAATCCCATGGACAGAGGAGCCTGGAGGGCTACAGTCCATGAGGTTGCGAAGAGTAGGACACGATTGAGTGACTAAACAGCAACAGTGTGCAGATGCGGTTGCAGCGGCACAAAGAGGTCAAGTGAACGGTCCAAAGTCACACTGTAAGTCCAGAGTCACGCCTGGCCAGAGGGCCCCTCCCTCATAGCTACTGCGTTCTGCAGCCCGTCCAGGTGCAACTGTACCTTCCCTCACAGGGCCATCCTGGGCGTGAGTGCTCACGCCGAGAAAGCTCCCCACCCAATATCTGGCACACAGCTGTACAAGCTCACTAGATGGCAGCTTTTTTTTAGTAATAGTATGTAAAGCCTAAAGATCCAGAAATGTCTGTGGGACCCAAGGGTGTCTAGTAGTGAATCTGTGCCCAAGACTTCTGTCCTGAACCTGGCAGAGCCACCCTCCACGTTTGGCAGAGCCCTGCCCACAAGATTTCTTTTGATCCTCATGCTCCCTGTCCTCCCTGCTCCCCTCCCCCCACCGCTCCCAGGAGGTATGTTAACCAGAAGGAGCTGGGATGTGCTGCAGCACAAATAACCCCCTGATCTCAGCAACCCTTCACAGCCAAGGCTTTCTTCTCCTTCACTGCAGAATCCAGTGCAAGCTGGGTGGCTTTGTTCTGTGTCATGACTCCTTCATCCTGGAGCTAGACATTCTCTGTCTCCTCTGAGGGAGAAAATAGGGCTGCTGGAACACATGGATGTTTTTAAGGCTCAAGGCTGGGATAGCTAGCCTCGCTTCCACTTACATTCCACTGAGAAGAACTTGGTTCTAGGCCCTTGACCTAACAGCAAGGGAGCTGGGAGTAGTTCTACTGTGAACTCAGGAAGAAGACATGATAGAGTGGACATAGTACATTGTCTCAGCCACAGAAGGCACTACTATCCCCATTGTACAGATGAGGAGACTGAGGCTTGAAGATGATGTAATTCACCCAGGTCACCTGACTCAAGGATCTTTGACTCCTATATTAGGATTTGTGCCTCAGTGTGGGAGGCGTGCCTCCCTGCACCCTTCTCCAGTATCATTTTCCTTTGTCCGCACCCCAACTGATGGCAAAGTTGATAGTAACAATTGACCCAATGCTTATTATCCACCAAGTATGTACTAAGTGTTTAGATACCTCATTTCCTTTCCTCCTCGTGACAGCCTTTAAAAGTTGCAGGCTGAATGCTCCCAGGAGGGACTGTTCCCAGGAGAGAAGAGGAAACTGAGGCTCTGAGTATGGGAGTGACTTGCCTGTGAGTGGCTGGACCAAGCCTCACTCCTGGACCTGTCTGGCTCCAAGCCTGTGCTCCTCACCTCTATGCTGCTCTGAAAGTTGGCCAGTGTAGCCTGGTATACAGATGTCTGACTCCCCACCCTACGTAACCTGCCAGAAACACCTTTGCCTTACTTGGACTGGCCCGACATTCTCACTGGGAGAAAATGAAAACTCCCACCACGTCTACTTTTGGGGAGGGGGCAGTTGAGGATTAAACGAATGGAAGAATATATTTAAAAGGTCAAATTTTTCCATAAGTGGAAGAGATTTTTAATATCCTCCAAACTCTGCCTTTCTCCACTTCTTCCTGATGGGGACAAAAGTGGTGATTATCTGAGGGGCACAGCGGGGTCTGTCTCTTGGCAAGGCATCTCCTCCCAGCCTCCTGGGGCTTTTCCAGTTTTCAGGCTGTTCCCAACGACCCCGAGAAGACTGCCACCGTTTCCCTCTGCAGTGATGGAAATGATTAGCTCCTTTCTTCCTATTTGGACAGTCATGCCTCATTGGACTCTTAAATATGATCTTTGTTTGCAGTACATTTTCAGCCTCTCACAGGTTTCTATTTTTACTTCTCTTGCTAGAGGAGCTCTGGGGGAGGGGGCCCAGCACAAAGGGCCCTAATTAATTTCCCCCCGCCTTTGAATAGTTTTTCAAAGTATGTGTTTGAAAGGGATATTAAAAAAAGAAAATTCCATGACTCTGGAGGCAGATTCCAACATATTTCTCACTGCTTTCCACTTGGAAAGCGCCCGCCCCTGCCAGCCGTGGCCTGGCTCGATCGTTCTGTTTTGCAACTGGTAGCGATACTCCTCCTCCCACAAAGGACAACCGCCTTCTCCAGCCAGCCCCTCAGGCCACAAGCCGCCTTCGATTTCAGAGTCTGAAGGCCCAGGGAGGAGATGGTCCTGGCGAAGGGCCGGGCAGAGGTAAAGGAGGCCTCCAAGAGCCAGAATCACGAAAGCATAGGACTGGGCCTNAAGATCTGACTTCCTAAAATGTGCAAATGCACCGAAGCACACATCCATAAACGTGTGTGGTTGGAGTCCCAGGAGAAAAATGAAAAAATGGAGCAAAAGTCATCTTTGGAAAGACAATGGCCATGGATTTTCCAAAACTGTCCCATGTGTTACTTCTATTTTGTTAATTTGATTTGATTTGATTTGATTTTCTGGTTTTACTGAGATATATTTAACAAATAACAGTGTATCAGTTTAAGATATACAATTTGCTGATTTGATACATTTATATATTGTAAAATGATTACCAACATAGCTTAGCTGACACCTGCATCACATCACATAATTACCATTTCTTTTTAGTGGTGAGAACATTTGAGATCCACCGTATTAGCAACTTTCAAGTATACAACACACTGTTGCTATCTGTAGTTACCCTGCTGTACATTACATCTCCAGGCTGTATTCATCTTATAACTGCAGGTTTGTACACCTGACCACCATCTTCTCTTTACCCCCACCACATACCCCTAGTAACCACCATTCTAGTCTGTTTCAATGGGTTTGGCTTTTTCAGATTTCACATATTATACAGTATATGTCTGTGTCTGTCCCAGTTCTTTCACGTAGCATAATGCTTCCAAGGTCCATCCATGCTGTTGCAAACAGTAAGTAGGGTTCCAGCATTAAGTAGGTTCTTTTTTCTCTTGACTAAATTAACACTCCATTGTGTATATTTACGTCCCACATCTTTATTCATTCATGTGTTTGATGGCATGTAGTCAGTTTCCATATGTTGGCCATTGTGCATAATATCAATTCTATTTAAACCACAAAGACCTAGGCAATATGGTCTTATCGGCTATTCTCTTCATCTTAATCTCATAATGCAGTCTGTATAACTCTAAATATTTGAATATTATGACTAGTTGTCTTTTCATTACTGATACTGATAATTTGTACCCTCTCTTGATTCATCTTTCCAACAACTGACTTTGACTGTTGATTTCCTTTTATTGTTTATATCCTGTTTCATTAATATCTGCTCTTATAGCTATTATTTCCTTCTACTGTTTTCTTTGGGTATAATTTATTATTCATTTTCTAATTTCTTGAGATGGATGCTTGTATAAATGATTTTCAGCTTTTCTTCTCTTTTAATATAGGCATTTTAAGGTAATAAATTTTCCTCTAAGTATGTAGCTTTAACGTCATAAGTTTTGATATGTCATATTTATATCATTCATTTCAAACTGCTTTCTAATTTCTATTGTGATTTTTTGATCCATATATTATTATATGAACATAATGATTAATTTTCAAACATCTGGGAATTTTCCAGTTATCTTTTCTTAATTGATTTTTTAATTTAGTCCCCTAAGGTTAAAGAATGTACTTTGAATCATTTCTACCACTTGAAATTTGTTGAGCTTTGCTTTATGGTTTACCCTGTGGTCAATATTGGTACATGTTTCACATGCACCTGAAATGGATGTGTTTTCTATTGATGTTAGGTGCAGGTTCTGTGTATGCCAATTAGATGAATTTTGTCAGTTGCGTTGTTTAGGTCTATATCCTTATAGATCTGTGTTTTCCCTATGAGTTCTGTCAATGTTTGCTTTATATATTGTGAAGCTATGCCATTACGTTCATAAGAATTTAGGACAGCTGAGTCATCCTGATGGGACTGGCACTTTAATCATTACAAAATGTCCCTCTGATACTAGAAATGCTTCTTGCCTTAGTCTCTACTTTCTATTCACTACCGTTTGCATAGTTTATTTTTTTCTGTCCCTTCAGCTTTACTGTGCCCTCATTTTAGGTTGAACCATTTGAAACTGCCATTTTTCTAAGTCAAAATATGGCTGCATGTTGGGCTTTACATATGTTTCAACTTAATATTTAAGATGAGTTTCTTGTAAGACACTTATGTTTTAGAAAAATATCTAGTCCAAAAATGTATGTCCTTTAAATGGAGTATTTATTCTACGGCCCATACCTTTCTTTGTTGTTTAGTCTCTAAGTTGTATCCGGCTCTTTTGCGACCCCATCGGCTGTAGCCCACCAGGCTCCTCTCCCCAGGGAATTTCCCAGGCAAGATTACTGGAGTGGGTTGCCATTTCCTTCTCCAGGGGATCTTCCCCACCCAGGGATCAAACCTGCGTCTTCTGAGTCTCCTGCATTGGCAGAAGAACCCTTTTGCCGCTGAGCCACCTGCCTCTCCCCATTGTTTTCCTTTCTGACATTAAGCTGGAGTATTCAGTACTTTGACTGACACGTTTGGTTGGATACTTACCATCTCTACTGGGCTATTTTTGTATTTTTCCTACCTATTTTATTTCCTTTTCCTTTTCAATAATGAAACACATTTATTATTCCATTTACCCATTAGCTCGTCAGTTTGACATTCTTTAACTATTATTTTAGAGATTGCCTTATATTATTTAATTTATTATAGTCTAGTAGAAACTAATCCTTCTGTAAATGCTTAAACAGTGCTAGAAGCTTAGAAGACAAAGTCCATTTACTCCCTCCTTTCTGTGTTATTGTTATGCACTTCAATTCTGTGTGTATGTGAAACTTATATTGTATTATCTTATAAGTCAATATTCATTTAGACTTACTCACTCTTTTGCCCTTTCTATTGTTCTTCATTCCTTCCTACATGTTCTTCTTCTCCCATCTGGGATCATTTTACGTTTTCCTGAAGAACTCACTGTAGTGTTTATTTCAGTGCAAGTCTACTGGTGCTGAATTCTCTTGGTTCTTGTCTGTCTGGAAATAACTTTATTTTGCCTAGACTTTTGCAAGATTTTTTTCCACCAGTACAGAATTCTAGATTGTATTATTATTATTATCATCATCATTATTATTTTAGCAGTTTGAAGAAATCATTGCATTTTTTTCTGGCTTTCATCTTATTATTCTGCTTTTAAAAGTATGCATCTTTTTACCCCGAGCACTTTCAAGAATATTTTCTTTTTCTTTGGTGTTTATAGACTCACTGTGATGTTCCTAGGTGTGATTTTCTTTGTATTTATCCTGCTTGGACTTTGTAGCACTTCTTGAATCTCCAGCTAGAAGTCTTGTCATTGTTGGAATATTCTTGGTCATTATTTCTTTAAATATCACTTCTCTATTCTATCTTCCCCTTCTGGAATTTCAATTATATGCATATTTGGATGTATATTTAAACATTCCGCCATATCCCTTATGTGTCTTATCTTCTTTTCAATATTTTTGTTTGTTTGTTTTGGACTTCAGACTGGATATTTGCTAATGACTTCAGTACAGTTTAACTAATTCTCTTCAGCTGTTTTAATCTGCTATTGCATCATCTGTTGTATTCTTAATGCCATGATTTACATTATTTTTCAGTTTTAGAATTTCTGTTTTATTTTTTAATACAATTATAGTTCTCAAGTAAAATTCTCCATTTTGTTATCAATAGAACATTAATCAGAGTGATTTGAAAGTTACTGTACCTGATAATCTAACATCTAGGCTCTCTGTGGGTTTGTCTTTCCCGTTCGTTTTTCTTGTCTTTTTCTTTTCTTGGTCCTGTGACCTGTTGCACCTAGTACTGTTGATTGGATCCTGGTGAGCTTGTATTTAAATTTGTGGAGGCTTTGGATGATGTCACCCTCTTCTGTAGAGGACTCACCCCATCCCCTAGTGGCAGCTAGAGTAGGGGTCACCAGGCCACTTCAGTTCAGTTGAGGCTGAATGACTTGAGGCTTGGTTTTAGTGTTTGTAAGAGTCAGTCTTCCTCTGGTTAATCTTTTAGATAGTAGCCCTCCAGGGGTCCCAGCTGAGAACCTGGGTAATTCCTGGGTCCTTTATCCCTAGCAAATCCTAAAATTAGATTTTTATCTCCCAGGGATCTAGGATGCTTTCAGCGTCCTTTTACTTGGCTTCTTAGCTTCTTACTCTACATAGGGTATTGACAAATAACTCGAGGAGAAAATTGCCAGTGGCCAGGCTCACTTCTCTGTACCTCTCCTGTCTCTTGGATCTTGACTCCTCAAGTCCGATAGGACTTGGAAGCCTTGGAAGCCCCAAACCGTGCTTTTTGTTTCTCTGCCCTGTGAGATGGCCTGACCTCTGCTGGCTTCTCTGCCTGTTTGTGGGAAACCTCTGCCAGGTCCCTCAGCTTCTCCCCTTACACCAAACGTCCCAAAGGGAAAAGTGATGATCAAATGTTCATGTCTTCAAAGGTTTTTCTTTTTTCCTGCAAAATCCTGGCCCCTTAAATAATGGCTGCTTTGGTAGTCCTACAAGTCTTCAAAGAGATTTCTAATCTGTTTTTAAATTCAGGATTTTCAGTTGGTCTCAATGAAACCTATAATCTGATACAAGCTATTGTATCATAGCTCAGAGTCAATACTCACCTTTACATCTTTAAAACTCTTGTTTTAATACTTTTCAAGTTAACTGAAACAATTGTTTTTCCTAATCCCTTCTTGCTATTCTGTGAGAGCATAAACAAATAAATCCTGAACATTTTCTTATACTTTTTGCTGAGTTGTTTTAGGTTTATCTCCCCAATCATATTCTAATAAATGAACTTCGTAATTTTATTGTATTTATATTTTATAAATGGACAACCTAAACATTATCTTCTTTGAATCTCACTCTGATCCTGTAAACAGAGGTAACTTTCCCCTTATTTTGAAAATCATGCTGTGGAAGCTCCTTAAAATTCATTTAACAAGAAAGTTACATGAATTCTTGAATGAATGCTGCTAAATAAACAGAGGAACCTTAACTAAAATTTAGTTACCCTGGCTTGAAGCCTAGCAACCATTCGTGCTTCGCTTTTGTGGTGGACTCCTTGAAGCCAGAACCTTCTTCTGAATATTCCATCAGGCTCATCAAGGATCCAGGTGCACAGCTGACACTCTGGGAACCCTTGTTGAGCTGATTTACACTGTGTTGCAGCCGCTGATCAGAAGTGGAGGCTCCCAGGATGACACTGGCCCTTAACTATTGCATCAGACTGCATTTTAAAAGAAACAGAGAATAATAAATTAAATGTTGGTGCCAAAAGAAACCCACAGGAATTTATGAGAAATTCAGCATAAATTCACTGAACCTCTGACTCAGTATTTGTTCTCTTCTGTCTTTTATTTAGGCACATCTGGATATAACTAAATCAGACAAATCTGCCCCTCTCAGACAGGGAGCACATCCAGCAAAAAAAAAAAACCCAAAAACCCACTAAAACCCCCAAATAAAGCAAACTGACATCATTTAACAGTTAACGGAGACTATTATGGTCTAAAATGACAAGCATGTAGATTGAAGCCGTTTCTGAAATCAGTCATTCAAAATTTGAGGAGTGGGGAAAATACAACCTTTTTTTGGGAAGCATTTGAAAAGAAAAGAGCAGTCTGTGAACCATTGCTGAAAAAGTCAGGAAGGACTACAGATGTTTTGAAGCAGATTACTGGTGAGCTTGTCAAAATCTGGAAAAGGATAGCATCCCCTCGTTCTGGGTCAGAGCAGGATTCAAGGCTTTATGAGTTACCAAGCTCGGAGTAACTCAACTCTTGACAGAGTTTGGGGATAATGTTTTTCATTTGCTAAAAAATAGAAATGTGATTTCTATAATTTGTTCACTCAATGAAAATCTCCAAACTCCTATCTCAGATTTAGCCTAATTCACATCTGTCCACAGCACAGAAACTGCAATCCATGAAGATCGAAATTGTCAACATCGGTTATATTGGGCTCCTGGGTAGACAGTAAAACTTTATGGATTTTAAAAATGGTTTTAATCAAGTGTATTGGGGTATTATATATATATACATGTATATAAACATTTATATATGCATGTGTGTATGTATGTATATATAGTAAAATGAACCCATTTAAAGTGTGCGTGGGAAGTACATGGGACTTCCTTAGTGGTCAAGTGGTTAAGAATCCACTCCAATGCAGGGGACACAGGTTCAATCCCTGGTCAAGGAGCTAAATTCCCTCATGCCACAAGAAACTAGGCCCATGTGCTCTGTAGCCCTCACACTGAAACTAAAGATCCCAGGTGCCATAACTAAGACCTGATGCTGCCAAATAAATAAATATTTTAAAAAAATAAGTGTAAAGTGCAAAGAGCTTTAACAAATATATATATTCGTGTAAACAACATCAAAATCAAGATAAAGAACACTTTCTTCACCCCTAGAAATATGCTTGTGCTATCTATTAATACCAGTCAATCAGAGTGATTGAGAGCCAGCCCTAGGCAACCACCAATCAACTTTTTGTCACTATAGCATAGATTTGTTGTTTCTATAATTTCTAGAGTTTCAGATGAATGAAATCCCAAATATGTTTTCTTTTGTCCCTGGCTTCTTTCACACAGCATAATTATTTTGAGATTCATCCATGTGGTTACATATATCAATAGTTATTCCTTTTAATTGGTGAGTAGTATTCCCTTACATGTATGTCCCACAGTTTATACACTTACTAGTTTATGGACATTGTGGTTATTTTTAGTTCTGGGCTTTTATTAATCTGCTATCTTAAGCTGTTCTTGAACTGCAAAGAGATCAAACCAGTCAATCCTAAAGGAAATCAACCTTAAATATTCATCGGAGGGACTGATGCTGAAGCTGAAGCTTGAATACTTTGACCACCTGATGTAAAGACTGACTTATTGGAAAAGACCCTGATGCTGGGAAAGATTGAGGGCAGGAGGAGAAGGGGACAACAGAGGATGAGATGTTTGGATGGCCTCATCGACTCAATGGACATGAGTTTGAGCAAACTCCGAGAGGTAGTGAAGGACAGGGAAGCCTGGCGTGCTGCAGTCGTGGGGTCACTAATGACTTGGTGACTGAACGACAAGCTGCTAACAAACATTTCTATATGAATTGTTCATAGATGTATGTTTTCATATCTCTTGGGTAAATGCCTAGGAGTAGAATTGCTGGGCCATATGATAAGTGTCTGCTTAATAAAACTGCCAAATTTTTTTGAAAGGTTGATATTTTACACGGTCACTAACAGTGTTCCACATCCTTCCAATTCTTAGAATTGTCAGTTTTTAAGCGTTAACCACTAGTGAGTGTGTAATTATATTAATATCTTATTGTGGTTTTTTAATTTTCATTTTCCTGATGGCTAATGATGTTGGGCATCTTTTCACATGCTTATTGGCCAGATGCATCTTCTTTCAGAGAAGGGAATGGCACCCCACTCCAGTACTCTTGCCTGGAAAATCCCATGGACAGAGGAGTCTAGTGGGCTGCAGTTCATAGGGTCTCTAGGAGTTGGACATGACTGAGCGACTTCACTTTCACTTCTCACTTTCATGCATTGGAGAAGGAAATGGTAACCCACTCCAGTGTTCTTGCCTGGAGAATCCCAGGAACGGGGGAGCCTGGTGGGCTGTCGTCTATGGGGTCACACAGAGTTGGACACGACTGAAGCGACTTAGCAGCAGCAGCAGCATCTTCTTTGCTGAAGTGTCTTTACTAACCTACTGAACATTTTTAGTTGCTTTTTCTGTTATTGTTGAATTCTAAATATTCTACATAGATTCATGATATAAGTCGTTTGTCAGATGTATGTAAAGTGAATATTTTATCCCAGCCTATGTCCTGTCTTTTCATTTATTAAAGAAGTTTTCAAAGAGCAGAAGATTTTTATTTTGATAAAGGTTGTTATGAACTGAATTGTATTTCCCCTAAAATTCATATCCCGAAGCCCTATGCCCCAAGTGGCTATATTTGAAGATAGGACCTTTACAGTGGTAATTAAGGTTAAATTATGTAATAAGGATGGGGCCCTAATCTAACAGAACTGGTGTCTTCATAGGAAGAGGAAGAGACATGGAGATGCAAAGACATAGGGAGAGGGCCATGTGAGGACGCAGTGAAAATGTAGCCACGTGCAAGCCAAGGAGAGAGGCCTCAGTAGAAACCAACCTGCTGGCACCTTGATCTTAGACTCCTAGTCTCCAGAACTGCGAGCAAACTAACTTCTGATGTTTTAGCTACCCAGACTGTGGTATTGTGTTGTGAAAGGTCTAGCAGACTAATGCAAAGTTCAAGTTATCAATTTTTTTTGTGGGTTTTTGCTTTTTCTTTCCTAGCTAAGAAATCTTTGCTTACCCCCAAATCACAAAGATTTTCTCCATGTATTTTCTGTAGGTCTTATAGCTTTATGTTTTACCATTTGGTATTTTACTTATTTTGAGTTAATTTTTATATGTAATGTTCAGTAGAGATTGAGGAGTTGTCTTCCCATATGGACATCTAGGCTTCCCTGGTAGCTCAGATAGTAAAGAATTCGTCTGAAGTAAGGGAGACCTGGGTTCGATCCCTGGGTTGGGAAGATCCCCTGGAGAAGAGAACGGCTACCCACTCCAATACTCTGGCCTGGAGAACTGCATGGGCAGAGGAGCCTGGCAGGCTGCAGTCCACGGGGTTGCAAAGAGTCAGACCCGACTGGGTGACTTTCACTATGCATATGGACATCTAGATACTCCAGCACCATTTTTAAAAAGACTGTCCTTCTCTTTTTTGAACTATGTCAAAAGTAATTGACCATCTGCATTATTTTTAACTCTTTATTCTGTTCCACTGATCTAGATGACTACTTTGATGCCAGTACCACACTCTCTTGATAACCATAGGTTTACAGTGGACATTAAAATCAGGTGATACAGGTCCTTCATCTTTTTCCCCAAAGTTGCTTCAGCCATCCTAAGTATTTTGCACTTCCATATAACTTTTAGAAGAAGCTTGTCAATCTCAAAAAAAGAAAGACTTTCTCAGATTTCATTGGGATTGCCTTGAATCCATTGGCCAACGTGAAGTGGATTAACATTTTAACAGCATTCCAATCTATGAACATAATACAGATCTCCATTTATTTTGGCCTTATTAAATTTCTCGCAGCAATGCTTCATAGGTTTTAAAGCACACGTCTTGCATATTTTTTTTGTCAGATTTATCCCTAAGTTTTCCCTAAACTTATCCTTATGTGTTATTAAAGTTATAATACTTTCCCAAAAAGTATTATTTGATCCTACTGTAAATGGTGTTTTGTTCAGTTTTGACTCTGAGTTGTCACTGCTAGTAGAGAAAAGCAGTTGATTTTTTGTGTATTGGCCTTTTCACTGTATGAAATTCACTTTTAAAAGATCCCCTATATGTAGATAATCACGTCATATTTGAATGAAGGGAGTTTTGCTTTTTCCTTTCCAATCCAGATGCCTTTTATTTCTTTTTCTTTCCTTTTTGAGCTGGGTCTCTAGGACTATTTTGAGGAGAAGTGATACAAGCAGACATTTATCTTGTTTCTCACATCAGAAGGAAAGCATAATCCTCCATAAAATTAACTGATCCTCTCTATCAGGTCAAGTAAGTTCCTTTCTGTTTCTAGCTCACTGAGAATTTTTATCATAAATTGTTGAATTTTCTCAGTTACCTCCTCTGTGTCTCTCAAGATGGTTATGTGGTTTTCACCCTTCATTTTATTAACATGGTGAATCTCACTGATTAATTTTTGAGTATTCAAGCAATCTTGCATTCCTGGGATAAACCTTACTTTTACATGGTGTATTATCCCTTAAAATATCACCAGTTTTACTTGCTTATATTTTGAAAAGCTTTTTTCAGTGTATGTTCATGAGTGATGCTGGCCTGTAGTTTTCCTTTTTCCATGGTGTCTTTGTGTGATTTTAGTGTCAGTGTATAATGGTCTCATAAAGATTTGAGACATAAAGAGTTCTCTCCTTTTTTATGAAAGAGTTGGTTTAGAACTGGTATGATCGCTTTCTTAAATGTTTGTTGAAATTCTATAGTGAAGCCATCTGGATCTGAAGTGCTCTGTTTTAGGGATAAGCTTTTAAATTACTAATTCAATTTCTTTGATGAAATATGTGTTGTGCTTGAGTTTCCAATTTCAATTTCAATGTTACTACTCAAATGTGAGCAAAAACTATATGCAGAACTAAGAAACCACACAAGTGACTTAATTAAACATGGGATTTTCCAGGCAAGAGTACTGGAGTGGGTTGCTATTTCCTTCTCCAGAGGATCTTCCTGACCCAGGGATCGAACCCAGGTCTCCCACATTGTAAGCAAGATGCTTTACCGTCCAAGCCACCAGGGAAGTCAATTAAACATTCAGTTCAGTTCAGTTCAGTTGAGTCTCTCAGTCATGTCCGACTCTGCGACCCCATGAACTGCAGCACACCAGGCCTCCTCATCTATCACCAACTCCCGGAGTTCACTCAGACTCATGTCCATCGAGTCGGTGATGCCATCCAGCCATCTCATCCTCTGTCATCCCCTTCTCCTCCTGCCCCCAATCCCTCCCAGCATCAGAGTCTTTTCCAATGAGTCAACTCTTCGCATGAGGTGGCCGAAGTATTGGAGTTTCAGCTTTAGCATCATTCCTTCCAAAGAACACCCAGGACCAATCTCCTTTAGAATGAACTGGTTGGATCTCCTTGAAAAACATTAATACATTCCAAAGCAAAGGAGAAAAGGAAAGATATACTCATTTGAATGCATAGTTCCAAATAATAGCAAGGAGAGATAAGAAAGCCTTCCTTAGCAATCAATGCAAAGAAATAGAGGAAAACAATAGAATGGGAAAGATTCTCTTCAAGAAAATTAGAGATACCAAGGGAATATTTCATGCAAAGATGAGCACAATAAAAGACAGAAATGGTATGGACCTAACAGCAGCAGAAGATATTAAGAAGAGGTGGCAAAAATATACAGAAGAACTATACAAAAAAGATCATAATGACCCAGATAACCATGATGATGTGATCACTCACCTAGAGACAGACATCCTGGAATGCAAAGTCAAGTGGGCCTTAGGAAGCATTGCTACAAGCAAAGCTACTGGAGGTGATGGAATTCCAGTGGAGCTATTTCAAATCCTAAAAGATGATGCTGTGAGAGTGCTGCACTCAATATGCCAGCAAATCTGGAAAACTCAGCAGTAGCCACAGGACTGGAAAAGGTCAGATTTCATTCCAATCCCAAAGAAGGGCAATGCCAAAGAATGCTCAAACTACTGCCCAATTGCACTCATCTCACATGCTAGCAAAGTAATGCTCAAAATTCTCCAAACCAGGCTTCAACAGTATATGAACCCTGAACTTCCAGATGTTCAAGTTGTATTTAGAAAAGGCAGAGGAACCAGAGATCTAATTGCCAACATCCACTGGATCACCAAAAAAGCAAGAGAGTTCCAGAAAAATATCTGTTTCTGCTTTATTGACTACGCCAAAGCCTTTGACTGTGTGGATCACAACTAGCTGTGGAAAATCCTTAAAGAGATGGGAATACCAGACCACCTGACCTGTCTCCTGAGAAATCTGAATGCAGGTCAAGAAGCAACAGCTAAACTGGACATGGAACAACAGACTGGTTCCATATCGGAAAAAGAGTATGTCAAGGCTGTATATTGTCACCCTGCTTATTTAACTTATATGCAGAGTACATCATGTGAAATGCTGGGCTGGATGAAGCACAAGCTGGAATCAAGATTGCCAGGAGAAATATCAATAACCTCAGATACGCAGATGACACCACCATTATGGCAGAAAGCAAAAAACTAAAGAGCCTCTTGATGAAAGTGAAAGAAGAAAGTAAAAAAGTTGGCTTAAAACTCAACATTCAGAAAACTAAGATCATGGCATCTGTTCCCATCACTTCATGGCAAATAGATGGGAAAACAATGGAAACAGTGAGAGAGGTTTTAAACAAAATATTTACTTTAAAAGCTAAGTGGCCAAGGCAAATTTAAAAGGTGTTGAATCCCCAAAGTAGTCAGCCTTCCTCTCTACCTCAGTCACTATCTTGTCCTCTGATCTGACATTCCAGTGAGACACAGGGAACCCAGCACATGGGCTGCTCAATGGGAACGGATGCTGCTGCTGCGGTAGACTGGGGTTTTATTCTCTCCCTCTCTGTATGTGTCCTGATGGTGACTGGTCAGTAGATGCAATATTTTCCCATATGCTTCCGGATTTAATGACCTGGTAAACATAACTTTATTCACTGCTCCTTGTGTATATCAATTTAGGAGTAAATAGCCAAAGTATTTTATTTTCTTATGTTCTTTCACATGCACGATTCAAATCAGTCAAAGCAGGCCACAGTAGGAAACACAATGCCAAGGATGAGGGATAATTGACAAAATTCAGGAAACATTCATCAAACATGTAAGGCTATTTGAATATTTTTATTTCTTCTTAAGTAAGCTGTGTCTTTAAGCAATTGGCCATTTCATCCAAGTTGCTGATTTTATTGGCATAAAGCTTTTCATTACCTTCCCTTAGTATGCTGTTATCATCTCTAGAATCTGTAGTTATGCCTTCTCTTTCATTCATTGTGTGAGTAATTTGTATTCTCCTGCTCACCCCACTGATGAATTGTTGTCACAGGTTTTCTCAATTTATTGATCTTTTCAAAGTCAGCTCTCAATTTTCTTGGATTTCTCAATTGTTTTTTCATTTCCTATTTCTGTTCCTTAATATCTTTTCACTTATTTTGGGTGTAATTTGCTTTTTTCCCCTTAGTTTTTTAAGAGTGAAGCTTACAATGTTGACAAAACACCTTTCTAAAGCAAACATTTAAAGCCAGAAAATTTCAGTAAGCAGTGTCCAAGAAATTTTATGTTGACTTTTCATTCTCACTTAGTTAAAATATTTTTTAAATGTCCCTTGTGATTTACTCTATGCATCAGAAGTTATTTTAAAGTTATTTTAGATCTCACACATTTGGGATTTTAGCACCTTTCTATTATTGATCGGTGGTTTAATTCCATCTTGGTCAGAAAGCGTGGTTTGTTTTTAGTCCTTCAAAATACATTGAGACTTCCTTATACGACAGAAAAGGGTCTGTCTTGATACACATTCTATGTGCACTTGAACATAAAAAGGTGGAGCTGTTGTCAATAAATGTCAATTAGGTCAAATTGGCTGGAAGTGCTGTTCAGGTCTTTTCTAGCCTTACTGATTTTCTAACTACTTGTTCTGTTGAGAGAGGAGTATTGAAATATCCAACAACAATTGTGGATCTGTCTATTCATCTTTGCAATTCTGTAAGTTTTACTTCATTCATTTTAAAGCTGTATTAGTAGAAGTATATATATTTATGATTTTTGTGTCCTCTTGATGAACTGTGTTTTATTATAATTGCATATTCATTTTCACATCTAGTAATATTCTGTTTTTTAAATACTACATTTAATACAACTTTTGGTATGACTCTGTTTGTTACTTGTTTCTTATTTGGCCCATCGGCTCGTGGCATCTTTTTTTCTTTCCTTGCCTTCCTTTGACTTAATTGACTTTTGTGTTAATTTCATTCAGTTTCCACTATCGACTAATTAGGTATATATCTTTGTTTTTATTTCTTGCTGTTTTTTCTACTGCTTGCAATATATATCTTTTCCTACCAGACCCCACTCATGCTTGGGCATAAGCCCTATCTTAGAGCCTCACGTTCAGTAGCTTTATACACCCACTGATAGATCCAAACAAGACTCAGTTTGGCCCTAATCTCCCTGCTCTCTAGGCTCCCCAGCACGAGCTCTTCATCTAAATCACGCAGAGTTCCTTGTGGTTTTCATGTACCCATGTGCCTTTCCCCCACCAGGAACCTGTGTGTTTGGTTGGTCCTCTGGCTGATAAGGCCTCGCACCACCTCTGCCAGTTTCTTTTTCCTTCTTGTGTTTATAGAGCCAGCCCACCACCTCCGTCTCCATCAGTTCTTCTCCATTCACCTCTCTGGGCGTGCATGTACACAGACAGACATGCATACAGCACCCCCAACCCCGGAAGTGAGTCTAGGTTTGACCTTGGTTCACTTGTTCTTTTTGTTTAAGTGGGACTTCTTAAAGACAAAGATTTTGCCTTATACATTTTTGCAGTATTTTATCTCCAGACCCAGGAACATGATAGCAACTCAACAGTTGACTGCTGAATGGTATACTCACTTCCACCTTAGGAATTTATCTGCCGAATGGACCAGCATATTCACACCAGCCAATGTATGCGTCCTCTTTTCCCAATCACTGCTGATTAAAGACTGCTAAATCAACCTTTGAAAATATACTGTTTGTTATGGCCCCTTTGCCAATACATTTGCTCTTTCTACATGTCCCAGAACAATGGCTCCTGGTACGCAGTTCTTAGTTACACGGGTTACACTCACGGCTTCACCCTGGTCACCTTATTTAGACCACTGCCTTCCAAAGTCTCCTTGGCTCCTCTCTACTCTTAAGAAGGGTTTTTTCAGTAGATGGCTCCTTTTTGTCTTTTTTATCATTTTCTAGTGAAATATGGTAGTTTTGATCTCAAGGGTAAACCTATCTTTTACTATGTTCTGCCCTTAAAGCTGGAGGAATCTCCCTGTGTACCCCTGGAACCAAAAACCAGGCTGACAATTTTTTAAAAACTACTACTTCAGAGACGTATGACATTAGACAGGTTACTTAACTTTTCTGAGACTGAGTTTGATCATCTAGAAAGTGAAGGTGTATTAATGATATTAATTATAGAGATAATTCAATCACAGGGTTGCTGGGATAATTAGATGAAGTACATCAATGATGTAAGGTATTCAGTACATGTTGTTCTAATTATTATTTTTATTAACCCTCAATACACTGATGATACCACCCCTCTGTTCCTCTAGCCTCTCACAAATATGTAAATACTTCCAGAATCTGTTAGCGGCTATGCCACAGTTGGGGTTGCCCAGAGAGAGGAAGAATGCCTGCCATTGGCATTGGAGGAGTAATGTTCTATGAACCTTGAGAGCAGACAGTCAACTTCAATTGGTGGCTCAGTGAGTGATTTAGAAACAAGAGACCAGGAATATAATCTGTATAAAATTATGTGGGAAATTCAGGTCTTTTAAGAACACTGAACAATTCTGGAACTTTGGTCCATGAGCAGTATATAGGTTTATGGAACAGTAGACTCTTGGAATATTGGGCTGTGTGTTTCTAGATCCAAAGGTTTGAAAGAACTTTCTGTGATTCTGGAACATTAACCTGTGAAAATGTTATATGATTTGCAATTTTGGCTAATAATAACGTTATGCCATTTCATAACTTTATGTGCTTCTGGAAACTTGACCTGTAATAGACTTACATGATTTTGGAAACTTGATTTATTAAAACATTACATGGTTCTGAAAACTTGGCATGAAAAACATACGTTTGATTCCAGGATCTTTGCTGTCACAATATTACTGTTTTATTTCAGAAACTTGCTCACAAGAATATTATCTGATTCTGGAAGCCTGGTCTGTAAGTGCGTGCATGCTAAGTCGCTTCAGTCGTGTCTGACTCTTTGTGACCCCATGGACAGTAGCCTGCTAGTCTCCTCTGTCCGTGAGATTCTCCAGCTAAGAACACTGGAATGGGTTGCCATTTCCTACTCCAGGGGATCTTCCCTACCCAGGGATCAAACCCCCGTCTCTTGGTCTTCTACATTGGCAGGCAGGTTCCTTACCACTAGCGCCACCTGGGAAGCCCTGATATCACTTATGTGCAGAATCTAAAAGGAAACGATGCAAATGAACTTATTTATAAAACAGAAACGTACTCACAGACTTAGAGAATGAACTTACGGCTACCAGCAGGGGAAGGGTGGTTAGGGTGTATGAGATGGACATGCACACACGGCTATATTTAAAATGAATGACCAACACGGACCTGCTTATAGCACAAGGAATTCTGATCAATGTTATGTGGCGGTCTGGATGGAACGGAAGGAGAGTTTGGGGGAGAATGGATACATGTACCTGCATGGGTGAATCTCTTTGCTGTCCACCTGAAACTACCACAACATTGTTAATTGGTTATACTCCAAGACAACATAAAAAGCTTAAAAAAACAAAAAAACCAAACACCCTCATTAGAAACTAAGCATGCCCCGCCACTGAAGCAAGACCCTTCTGAGCACTCTGCCCAGTGCTGCGATTTGTGAGGTTTTTCAGTCTGACTGGATAACAAGCAGTGTTCCTGACCCTGTGTGAACTTCTGCTCCAGAACCCCACTAATCCTTTCAGGTGCTCTTCCTCTGGCTTAGGCGGTGTCCTCACAGGGTCTGTGCTTCTCAGAACTCTGCTTAAGACTTGAGGGGGACCCTCTGACAATGCTTGCAGTCATTAGCTCTCTCCTCTCCAGCACTCTGCCCCGTGAATTCGAGCTGCCTTGGTCTCCTTAGATTCAGTTCTCTCTCCTCAACTCAAGGAGTCTTCCAGGATTTGCCTGTGTTCCTTCTCCCTGCACTGTGGCCAGGAAACTCTCCCCTGGCCAACACAATGAGGCAGTCACAGGACTCAGCTCATTTGTTCGTTGTGTTTGGAGATCACAACCTTTGTTGCCCGAGATCCAGTGTCTTGAAAACCATTGTCTCCTATTTTTGATTGTTTCAGGTAGGCCAGTAAATCCCGTTCCTTACCTCTTCCTGGCAGGAAAGACTCCAAATGTTCCAGATCTCTTCCTGCCATGTGCACCCATGTATTGGGTCGACCCATCCTTAACCACATCGTTTCTGTGCTCATCACTTTTTAAAAGATTTATTTACTTTATTTTTTGGCTGTGCTGGGTCTTTGCTGCTGCAGGTGCGCTTTCTCCAGTTGCAGAAAGCAGGGGCTTCCCATTGCAGTCAGCGGGCCTCTCAGTGCTGTGACGTCTCTTGTTGCAAGTGCTGGGTCTAGGTGCCCTGGCTTCAGTAGCTGCAGCTCGCAGGCTCCAGAGCACCGACTCTGTAGTTGTGGCACACAGGCTTAGTTGCATGTGGGATCTTCCTGGACCAGGGACTGATTCTAGAAGTTTCCCCTCTGTCCTCCTGCCCTGTTCCATTGCCGTTGCAAGGCAGATTCTTAAGCACTGGACCACCAGGAAAGCCCAGCTCATCACTTTTTGCAGTGCCTTTCCAAATGTAGCCAACATTAAGCAAATCACACTATTAGCTTTCTGTCTTCAAACTTCTTTCCCTAGACTACTTTCCACGTAACCACAGGTAATTGTTTTACCTAATCCTTCTCCACTGCAAAGATCATCATCTTTCCAGCCCCCAGCATTAATTTTATCACCACCTGCCATGGAATCTCTAAGCATATGCCACATCTTTTTGCTTTTGGTTTGTTTCAACAGCACCACCCACCCCCCACCCCCAACTTCCAAATACAAATTTCTTTCAGTCAGAATAGGATAGGCCAAGCAATGCTAACAACACCCCCCAGATGAACAAGACTTTATTTTTTGGTTCACATTTCATGTCCAGTGTGGACCAGGAAGGAAGGGGACCTCACTCGTGGTAGTCACCCAGAACCAGGCCACTCAAGGCTCCATCTGAACACCCGCTTTCACAGTTGCTGAGGAAGACGGGGACATGGCCGAAACTGTACCTTGGCTCTTCAAGCTTCCCAAGAGGGTCATATATTACTTCTGTCCATACTGTATATGTCAGGGCAAGACCTATGACTTCACTTAATTCCCAAAGAGATCAGAGACATTCAGTCCTACCATGTGCCAAGAAGGAAGAAAATGGGAATATTTTCCACCCACCCCAGTGCACACTCACATACTGTGAGCTCCCTCTTTGATAACCAGCAGTCAATATCATTACGCGATTTGCTGAATGATGCTCCACTACCTGGAATATTTAACAAGAAATGCCTTGTTCCAGACTTCCCCTGGGTGGTCAGAGTTTACTGCAGAACAAAGGAAACTCTTAACTACCAAGGCAGTGCAGATTTGCAAAGCTTCAGGCTGGCCAGGTGGAGACAGCTAGGAAGGCTTGCAGCAGAAACATTCGCACTCACAGTAAGCTTGGGCTTGGTTTCTAAGGAGGCATTTTCCAGCAGTGACTCTGCTGCTGCCATGTGACCTTGAACAAGTCATGTCTCCTCTGTAGCCCTCAGCTTTTCCTCCTCAAAAAGAGGGGAAAACATGTGGAAATTTCCAGGAGGGTGGCTGGCTTGCTCCCTCCTCGCTGGCTGGGAAATGTCTCTCACCCCTGGACCTGAGCCTGGGGCTGATTCACAGTAACTCTCAGCAGCGTGGGCCGGGTCAACCAGTTGTTTATCTTGGAGTCTGAGCCCATTCCTGACATTGCAGAGATACAGACACTAAAGGCATTTGGGGGGGCTGGTGGATCCCCACCCCCAATTTTCTACCCTCTCCCCTCTGTCATCTCTCACCCCAGGGGCCCAAGGGAATGTCTAAAAATGCGACTCAAAGGCCAGCAAGGGCAATTTCCCAGGGGCAGAGTCTGATGGTTCCCATGGAGACCCTCCTGTTTGCTTCCAAGGAACCTTCCCTGGTAATGACTCTTGAATTGATGCCTCTTTTCCAGCACCCTCTTCTGCCCCCAGCTTGTCTCTGAGCTCAGAGCTTCCATTCCTCCCTGCAGACAATTCTGGAAATTTCCCCTCTGTCCTCCTGGCCTGTTCCCTGCCCCCATCCAGCACTGCTTGTGATGGCCAGTCCCGTCTCTCCAGCTTTCCCTTTGCAGCCCCTGCCCAGCAGCCTTCAATGGCTGCCTTTTAGGGAATGAAGGAATGAGGCTCCCCTGTAACTCCGGACACCCCCCACCCCTCAGTTCAGGGCAGTCTGCTGGACACATGGTGTGTGTGCTTCCTGGATGGTCTCCCCTCAACCCCGTCCCTTTTTCTGGTTGTCTGAGGGGTATCTCAGACCTCATCCCGTTGACCACACCAGCCCACTCCAAGCTCTTACGTCCCCTGCTGTAGATAGCTAACTGTGGAGGGTGGTGGTTGAGAGCGGAGGCACCGTCACCAGGCTGCACACCCTGGCTCTCCTTCCCCTGAGCGAGTGGCTGTATCACTGTGTGGCTCAGTTTGCCCATCAGTTTAAAAAGGAGATAAAAATGGTGCCTCCCTCAGAGGATTACCAAGAGGAGCACCTGGGAGACAGCACGTAACAATATGCAGCGTGGCTGTGTGTGGCCAGCGACCTGCACACTGCTGTTGCTGCTGCTGCTGCTAAGTCCCTTCAGTCGTGTCCGACTCTGTGCGACCCCATAGACGGCAGCCCATCAACGGCAACATGTAATTCATCCACTGAGCCACCCACTCGGCACCTGTGTGCTGAGCCCCTCAGTTTCGCTGGGCTCTGAGTTAGTTGCTGCAGACGCACAGCAGCAGAGGACTCAGTCCTGGCCCAACAGCGGGAGCAGACACCGACCCTCTGTCTGGAGGACGGTGGCCCGGGTGAGAGCGTCACACCCCAACGTGACTCTAAACTCCTGGAGGATGATGTGGTAGCATCTCCGTGCTCCCTCTGGTGCCTGGCACCCGGCCTTCACTGCAGTTGCTGAGCAGTGGAGTCAGTCAGCGATGAGTACTCACCTTTGCGTTGTCAACTTAAAAAANCTTGAAGGAGCCAGAGGGGTTTCCTCTTCCTTCAGTTCTGGTAGAGACATTCCTTTTTTGAGAGAGAGAAATCCTATCGTCCAGGCCAGAAGGGTAAAGAGCCAGGCTAAATGAGGCTGTGGGCACTGGGGGAAGGCGGCAGGAGCTGGGGCCACCTCCTGGGCTCAGTCCCGCTTGTCCCTAGCCCCCTGGAGACCACTGGGCCAACACTCAGAAAGCCTGTCAGGGTCAGCGGCCACCTGGAGACTTGGTGCTTCCTCCAGAAATGTCCTGTTTCCTCAGCACGGGGCCTCCTAAATGCCCAGACCTCACCTCACCCTGCTGTCCCTCTCTTGCCAGCCCGTCTCACTCATTTTCCAGAGCAAAATCCCAACACGAGCAGTGCTGGCCACCCTCAGTTCTCCAGGCAAAAAATGGGCTCGAGGCCCTTTTCTGAATATAGAATCACTCTCTGCTGATGGTCCCGTATATTCCGCTGCGCCCCCCACATTTCCTGCCTGGAGGGTGATCAGACAAGGGACTGTAGTGTTTGTCTTGCCAATGAAGAAACCCATCTGGAGATAAGGATTCTCTTAGACTTCCCTAAACTCCGGGAAGCTTCTGTCATCTAATTGCAATGTGTGTGTGTGCGTGTATAGAGCAAGTTTCTGTAAATCAAGTCATGACTCATTTACCCCAAGTGACAATGATAATCATTAATATATTTTCAGAGTTATTTTAGTGAATAAAAGAAACAAAACATCTCAGATAAAGTCCCTTATCTCCTTCTCCCCTTCCTTTCCCCAAAGGCAACTACCACAATAAATTTGGTGTTTATCCTTCTAATCAACTTAAAATGCAGACATATGTTCCATCAGTTTGATTATCATTTTTAATCTACATCAGTTCAGTTCAGTTCAGTCGCTCAGTCATGTCCGACTCTTTGCAACCCCATGGACTGCAGCACACCAGGCCTCCCTGTCCATCACCAACCCCTGGAGTTTACTCAAACTCATGTCCACTGAGTCGGTGAAGACATCCAACCATCTCATCCTCTGTTATCCCCTTCTTCTCCTGCCTTCAATCTTTCCCAGCATCAGGGTCATTTAAAATGAGTCATTTCTTCGCATCAGGTGGCCAAAGTATTGGAGTTTCAGCTTCAACATCAGTCCTTCCAATGAATATTCAGGACTGATTTCCTTTAGGATCCACTGGTTGGATCTCCTTGCCGTCCAAGGGACTCTCAACAGTCTTCTCCAGCATCGTAGTTCAAAAGCATCTGTTCTTCAGTGTTCAGCTTTCTTTATAGTCCAACTCTCACATCCATACATGAGCACTGAAAAAACCATAGCCTTAACTAGACGGACCTTTGTTGGCAGAGCAATATCTCTGCTTTTTAATAAGCTGTCTAGATTGTTCATAACTTTTCTTCCAAGGAGGAAGCATCTTTTAATTTCATGGCTGCAGTCACCATCTGCAGTCACTTTGGAGCCCCCAAAATAAAGTCTCTCACTGTGTTCATTGTTTTCTCATCTATTTCCCATGAAGTGATGGGACCAGATGCCATGATCTTGGTTTTCTGAATGTTGAGTTTTAAGCCAGCTTTTTCACTCTCCTCTTTTACTTTCATCAAGGGGCTTTTTAGTTCCTCTTCACTTTCTGCCATAAGGGTGGTGTCATCTGCATATCTGAGGTTACTGATATTTCTCCCGGCAATCTGATTCCAACTTGTGCTTCATCCAGCCCAGCGTTTTTCATGATGTACTCTGCATATAAGTTAAATAAGCAGGGTGACAATATACAACCTTGATGTACTCCTTTTCCGATATGGAACCAGTCTGTTGTTCCATGTCCAGTTCCAACTGTTGCTTCTTGACCTGCATTCAGATTTCTCCGGAGATAGGTCAAGTGGTCTGGTATTCCCATCTCTTTAAGAATTTTCCAGTTTGTTGTGATCCACACAGTCAAAGGCTTTGGCATAGTCAATAAAGCAGAAGTAGATGTTTTTCTGGAATTCTCTTGCTTTTTCGACGATCCAACAGATGTTGGCAATTTGATCTCTGGTTCCTCTGCCTTTTCTAAATCCAGCTTGAACATCTGGAAGTTCATGGTTCATGTACTGTTGAAGCCTGGCTTGGAGAATGTTGAGAATTTGGGGAATTTTTAATCTATATAGCATCTCTCTAAATATTTCATTCTGTTACTTTTTTTTAACAGTGTGATTTTTAGATCAGTCTTTGTGGATATATGAATCTAGTTCTTTTAATGTCAGTACACTATTTTATAGGATAAACACACCACATATTATTCACCAGTTAGTAAACATGTAGATTAGCCAATGTCTTTCTATTAAAATTAAAACTACAAAGAGCATATTTGCAGCGGTGTACCAGTAAATGTTTAACCATCAACTTCCTGTTAAAAGAAAAAAGCCCTTGTTTGTAATGTTTGCTAATTCCTGAGGTGTGAATAATCTCACCACGACTCATGACTGATTTCAAGCTACTGACATGACATCACTGAATGCAGAGTTGGGAAGAGTTGAGACAACCCAGCTCACGAGCGAGTACAGGTCAGCTGCAGCACCACCGCAGCAGGTAAGTCCCCTTGCACATGTGTGTGAGCGTTTCTTAGGGATGTATGTCAAAGTGAAAATGCTGTGGGCCTTCTCAAGTTTATCACATTGCCAAACTCTTCTCTGCTGCTGCTGCTGCCGAGTCACTTCAGTCATGTCCGGCTCTGTGCGACCCCATAGACGGCCTCCTACCAGGCTCCTCTGTCCCTGGGATTCTCCAGGCAAGAACACTGGAGTGGGTTGCCATTTCCTTCTCCAATGCATGACAGTGAGAAGTGAAAGGGAAGTCGTGTCTGACTCTTAGCGACCTCATGGACTGCAGCCCACTAGGCTCCTTCATCCATGGGATTTTCCAGGCAAGAGCACTGGAGTGGGGTGCAATTGCCTTCTCCAAAACTATTCTCTAGATTGGCCTAATTTACACTCCTTCTAGCAACATAGGAGACTGTGTGTCCAACTCCTTTAACAATATTCAATATACTTTTCTGACTTGGCCATTTTCACCAACACAATGAATGAGCAGTGTACAACTTGGGGGACGAACACCTTTTCACATGGTTATCGACGCCTTGGGTGTTCTCTTTTGCAAACTGCCTTTTGTATTCTTAGCCCATTGTAATCTTGATTTATTTATTTTCTTTAATGATCAGTAGTGGTTCTTCCTACATCATTTCCTAATCTTGTCTGTTGTATGAATGGCAAATATCGTTAGGTAGACTAATCTTTTCTTTATTGGTTTGTGCTTTTTGTAGTTTAAGGAATTCTTCCTCTTCTTCCCCAACCATAGATACCCCTCCTTCCTTTCTTTTTTGCAGATAATTTTTTTTTCTATTACAAGAGCAATATAGATTCTTTGCAGGAAAATTAGAAAATACATAGAATCAATGAAAAATGAAATCAAATCAAATGAATCAAAATGAAAACAAATCAAATGAAAAGTCACTGACAGCCCTACAACCCAGAAACCACAGTCAGTATGCTGGTGTGTTGCCCTCTGGTGCGTGTCTGTCTACACTGTCCCTCGCGGTGGGCCAGGGACACCACAGCGCTGAGGGCATCTTGCTGTACAGTATGCAACTCTCTGAGAGTTTGGCTTAGCAGTGTTTAATTTGTCCGTCTTCCTTGCTGGGGTTCCCAGGTGGCTCAGTGGTAAAGAATCCACCTGCCAGTTCATGCGGCGTGGGTTTGATCCCTGGTCCAGAAGACCTCACAGGCCGCAGAACGACTCAGCCCACGGGTCACCACCACTGAGCCTGTGCTCTGGAGCCGGGAACCGCAACTGCTGAGCCCACCTGCCGAAACTACCGATGCCCGATCACCGTAGAGCCCGTGCGCCGCAACAAGAGAAGCCACGCATTGAGAAATCCAGGCACTACAACTAGAAAGCAGCCCCTGCTCGCCGCAACTAGAGAAAAGCCCGCGCAGCTACAAAGACCCAGCACAGCCATAAATAAAAATCACTTTTAAAAAAATCTTCCTTCTTGACATTTTAGAGCTGGACCTTACATGCTTGGTTTTTTTTTTTTTCCTTTTTATTGACAGGTTGTTTAATGCATCTGCTCTTGTGGCACTAAAACCTTCTGCTGTCTTGAGTCAAGTCTTCTGGCTCCTTCTCTCCTGCTCCCTTGACTAGTCTCTGGCAGAACCAGCTGGAGCCTTCTGTGGGGCAGGGGAGGGGCCGCAGGGAGGACGGAAGGGGAAAGGCCCTGAGCTGGAAGTTGGGTCACTCCACTGCAGCCTCCGCTCCTCCACGAAACTGTGGATAACCATGAGCGAGTCACTTAGCTTCTCTTAGTTCTGCTAAGCTCCTTGCTTCCTGCTTCCTGGAGGGTGCGAACTACCCTTGGGAGGTTTCCAGACCTGGAGAAGGTGGATGTGGCTAAGAGGTGGAGAGGAGAGATGCCAGGCTCAGGTGTGCTTGAAGCTGGGAATTCTCTATGGAGAAAGCTCCTTGCCTGAGGCGGGATTGAAGCTACTTCTATTCTGCCACATGAATATGTAGCATTGCTCAGACGAACCCCAGAAGCACGCACGGAGGGTGCTTTGTGTAACGCTCCCTCTAGCTGAATTAGGTTTTCTCCCTACTTTGTCACTGACTTGCCATGTGGCCTTGGCAGGCCACTCAGCCTGGGCCTCAGGACCCCTCTGACACCTGCCCATTATAGGGGGTTATGTACTGATGTGAGGGACTACAGAGTCAGAATGGCAACATTGAATTTCAGCCCCATCTTGGACCACCTTAGGCAACTTATTTAACCTCTCTAAAATGTTCAGATTCATAATCTATAAAATTGGAACACGGTAGCACCTATAGAGTACAATGTCCTATAAACTTTTAACGAAATGTTCCAGGTGCAAAGTAAGGCTCAACCGCTGCCATTTGGACGACCCGTGGGTTCTGAGATTCTAGGGTCACCTGAGAAAGGATGGGCGTCATTCCCAGAATGGCCAGCAGGTGGTGCTGTCTCAGAACAAATCTCCAGTCGCTCCGTCGGAAGGTTTTCTCCACCAGACAGCAGAGGTCCCTTCGGAACCAGAGGACATTTCAGATGGGAAGGGGGTCTGGAGAGTCCAGCTTCCTCATTTTCAGAGGGGGACCCCGAAACTAAAGAGGGTGTACTGCTTTGCTGCAATCATGACAGAGCCAGGGCCCAGGTCCTGTACCTCCCAGAGGAAGACAATTTCCGCTCCTGATACCTCTATCTCCCTCCCACCTGCGGACCGCCCCCTCCAGACCACAGGTGTGGGCTGTTTGGTGGGCAGAGCCTGATCGAAGGGGTTGGGGTGGCTGGCTTCCCGCAGCTGTGCTGGGTGTGTGTCTGTGTGGGGAGTTGGCTCCTAACCCTCCTAGGGGAAGGGGGTTCAGGGTGCCCCCTTCAGCAACCCTGAGTGGGAGTCCCCACTCAGCTTTTCCCATCCATCATTTACCCAGGTGGGTGGGGAGGATGCAGTTGGGAAAAGCAAAGCTATGACCCCAAAGACTGGCAGCTCAGAGGACGCAGAGCTAGGATGTTCTCGGGCCTCATTCTGTGTGCATGCCCAACCCCCGGTCCAGTCCACCCTGGTCCCCACTCTCAGGGTGCCGGGGATTGGGAGACCCAGCGAATGATCACTGCAGGCTCAGGGTATAGCAGGGGTGGCTCATCTCATCTTGGAGCTCCTTGGGCCACAGACCCCCACGTGGGCTGTGCATAAGGCAGGATCGCTCCCAGCTCTGGGAGCAGAGGGAGAAGTCGTGTCTGGGCAGTCCCTCACCGGGTTCTGCCTTCTCAGCCTCTGTGC
>SJYQ01004053.1:174037-184246 GCA_006410935.1 Redunca redunca
CCCCGGAGCATGATGAGGACCCTTTCCGGCCTCCTTTCCAGCCTCCTCCTCCACTCCTTATGCAGAATCTCAAACACCCCAACTGTCAGCCTCTCTGATTGATTACAATATGCTTCATCTTACCTCCAGACCTTTGCTTAAGCAGTTCTCCCAAACTGATGGCTGCCTGGGGTCTCTCCTCTGGGGAGCAGAGAGCAGGGAAGAGCAAGGCTTGGGGCCCAGTCATGATGCTTGGCAGTTGCAGAGGCTGCCCACGAGTGGGCTTCCTGCTGCTGGCCTTCAGGTGACTGAAGAAGCAGAGAGGTAGCCATTCATTCACTTGGCATGCAGTGAATGCCAATTACCTGCCGGGCATGGTGCCAGGCCCTGGAACACAGGGGCACAGAGGACAACCCAGTCACTGCAACTCAGCCTAGCAGGGGAGTCAGACCAGAAAAGGGAGGATGACCCAGAGAGGGATGTGTCCAGTGAAGAGGAGATCTCCAGGGGCTGCACGAGCACAGGAAAAATGCATCTCATCCATAACTGAGCGAGAGAACGGGGTGTGGTTGGCTGAATACTGGCTCCTCCCAAAGATGTCTGTGTCCTCATCCCCAGAACCTGTGAACGTTACCTTATGTTGAGAAGGAAACATCACAGATGTGATTAAAGGTCTTGAGATGGGAAGGTTACCCTGGATTATCTGGATGGGACTGATGTAATCACAAGGGTCCTTATAAGAGGAAGGTAGGAGGGTCAGAGAGAGAGAGGAGACAAATGACAGAAACGAGAGAGGTTGGAGTGATGGGAAGAAGTGGTCACAAAGCAAGGGAGACAGGCAGCTTTAGAAGCTGAAAGAGGCAAAGATCAGGTTCTCCCTCGAACCTCCCAGAAGGAGTGTACCCCTGCCAACACCTTGATTTGGCCCTGTGAGACTCACTTTCGATTTCTGGTCTCCAGAACTGTAAATCTGCATCATTTTAAAACATGATGTTTGTGATAATTTGTTGCAACAGCCACACAAAAACTGAGAGGAAGGCAATGGCTTCTTGGAAATGATGATGTCTAGCAGTGTTTTGAAGTCCTAGTAGGAGTGTGTCCAGCAAAGGGGCAGAGAAAGCAGCCTGGGCAAGGCCAAAAAAGTGAGGGAGCAAGAACTCCACACTTCTGTGCCCTAAATGTGGTGCAGTGAGGATGGTGGGTGTGGGGGCTGTGAGAGATGAGGAGAGAGACCAGGGCACAGGCTGGACCACTCAGGATCTTACAAACCATGGAAAGAGGTTTGGATGTTTCCGAAGAACTGTGGAGAGCATTGAGGGTTATAAGCAGGGGTTAGAGCACTTTGAAATCCTAGAAAGCTCACTCTGATTTCCTAAGGGAGAAAGGATTACAGGGGACAAGAAGGATGCGAGGAGGCCAAGCTGGAGGCTGGGCAGCAGTCCAGTAGGAAGGGGACCATAACAGGCTGGAGAGCGGTGATGGTCGTGAGAAGCTCAGCAAATGGACGGGTCAGGCCCTGGTGCTGATGGAATATGGAGGAAGAGAGAGAAGCAAACACAGAGGCCTGACTTTGCCAGTAGGTGGCAACACTGGTCCCCTATGGGGAGCTGGGGTGAGTGGCTAGAGGAGGTCAAGGGGACTTGACTCAGAGTCAGCTGTTGGAAGGACCATCCAGGGGTTCATGCCTCAGGACTGGGAGCAGGTGGGGGCAATCCTGAGCAGGAATCCGGTCTATATCCTGCTGAGGACCCCAAGCAAAGGCCTCAGGAGATGCCCACCTGGAAACCAGAGAGTCCTCCCCAGAGAAGCTGCACTTTCCAGGACAAAACATACCTTCACCTCCTCCCCCGCCCCTGCCTCTGCCAGACCTGGCAGGAGAAGCATTCTAGTTCTAAGACCCTGGGACTGCTGTTGCTGAGGCCGGGGCATCTGTCCAGGCGATGCAGAGGAGAAATGGCCCTGCCCTTGAATTCCAAATCCCCGGTTACAGCACACGCAGTCAGGCCTGGTCTTGGGGGAGGCGGGGGCTGCAGAACTGCTGACTCTCTTTCTCTGGCTGTCCTGCACGATGGAGGAGAGCTGGGGGCCAGAGTGTCTCCCTCCCACCGACCTGTGTGGCCCTGGCCTTGGGTTGGAGGCTGTGAAGTCTCCATTAGCAAATGACAGGAGGCAGATGGAGAAAGATACTCACCTTCATGAGAAATCAAAGAAATAACTGTTAAGCTGCAAAGCATCCTCCTATCCAGCAATGGCCTGTGTCGGGTGGGACACTGACCGGGGCATGAATTGATAAATGCTTCTGGAGAGCAACTTGAGAATCTGTAGCTTAGAAATGCTCATTCCTTTCCACCCGGTAATTTCTCTTCTAGGGATGTGTCCTAAGGAAATAGGCACAGATGTGAAAAGAAAGATTTATGTTCAAAAATGTTCCTCACGACAGTTCTTATAACTGGGAAAATAGAAACTATTCCACAACAGGGCAATGGTTATGACCCTAGGGCTCCTTGGAAGGAGGACTATTATGGGGTCTTAAAATAAGATGTTTGCAAAAAAAAAAATTAATGATGTAAGAAAATACTCATAACATAAAGTACTTACTTATATCATGCAAAATTGTCTTAATGGTATAAACTCAAGTCTGCCAAGAAGGGACCTCCTAGTATAGGGAGCCCAGATTCCATCCCTGGTTGGGGAGCTAGATCCGACATGCCACAGCCAAAAGTTCCCACATGCCAAAAATAAGACCTGGTGCAGCCAAATAAATAAATATTTTTTTCTTTAAAAAAAAAAAGTCTGCCAAAAAATTGCAAAGAAAGAAAGAAATTTGCAAAGAAAGCAGTAAGCCAAAGCAAAAACTTGACCGGCCATATATTTGGTACTTTGAATGTTTTGTTTTATTTTTGTTTTTTCTCTTCTTTATAATCTTCTGAATTTTTCCACATTTTCTGCCAATATACAGTATGAATTTAACAAAAAGAAAAAAATGTTTTTAAAAAAGTCTCTCTGGAAATCAGGAGCCGGTGTGTTTTATAAGTTCAGGGTTTTCCTTGAACAGATGAGGGTCTGGTCCTCCCCTCCGTACTCCCCAAAGTGGGCAAGTGAGTGACAACGAGCTTCTGGGAAAAGGTGGCTCAGAGACAGGCTGGTCACCTGGGTGCTCCCGGCTCTGACTCAGCCACCAGAGCCCCAGGGGAGCAAGCTGATATCTCTAAGCCCCATCCTCCTTGTTGGCCAGATATTAAGTGAGAAAGGCGTTGCTGTCATTTTGTAGATGAGGAGGTTGAGGCTCAGAGAGGCTGAGTAACTTGACAAGTAAGTTGCTCAGAGTCCCAACAGCCAGGAAGGGATCCCAGCGTGTGGGGCCAAGCTCAGACAAGGCTACCTTCCAGAGACAGTAAATGGCAGAGCTGGGATTCGAACCCAAGTCTGTCTGACTCTGAAGCGCGTGTTACAACACCCAGGAGTTTGGACAAAAAGTTGTAGATTGAAGGACCTGCTATTTCCCAGGCCAGGTGCACAGGAGAGCCACCTGGGGAGCTTTTTAAAACTTCGCGTGCTGAGGCCTTGCTCCACAAGTGAATTAAACTAGACCGTCTGGGCGCGGGGCCCTGGTATCTGCATTTTAAAGTCTCCATGCGGTTTCAATGTGCACCCAGGAATGAGAACCACTGGACACGTTTCTCTCAGCAGTCCTTTCCCACCTGAACATTCCAGGGTGCTGTCTTGCCCAAGGTCACGCAGTTAATCGGAAGTGGGATTAGAAAGGGGGCCCAGGCTGCCAGCCTCCCCAGCAGGGCTCTATCTGTCCCCTGCCTGCTCTGGAGCTCGGATTTGAGGAGAGTCCCAGTGCTGTTTCCTGTTTGAGCATCTTGCAACTCATCCCCACTGGACCTCTGCTAGTCCCAGCGGCCTGCAGGGCTTCTGTTTTCCTTCTGCTTCTCCATGATCCCCTCCAGGGCCCTGCTCCCACCCCACCCCACCCGCGCTACCCGGCTCCACAGCAGGGGCTGTGGAAGGAGGCCCCTTCCCACACTGTCCAGCCTAGGGCAGGCCCAGTCATCCCATCACAGGAACCAGCCTCATCCTGTGTTTACAGTCACTGAAGACTTTGTCTCAGGAAGGGCCCTGGCACTGCCCGTGGCTTCCCTGATGCGTGGGCAGGACAGACTGGCATTGTGGGCATTGAGGGCAGCAGTAGGTGTTGAACCTGCCCCGTGAAGAATGGACAGCCTCAGGGAGGCCTGGGGGACAAATTATAAGCTGAAAGCCCTCGCATCCTGGGGGGATCCCTGCAGTGGGACCATGCCGGGGGTGGGTGTCTCTGCTCTCTGCAGGCCCTTTCAGGGAGTGCCTGTGCCCGGTAGGGAGGCAGTGGCCTCATGCAGCTGAAGTCATTTGTGAAGTGAAAAAACTGATTTCCCCTCCCTGTGTCAAGCCAGGCTGCTGCTGCTAAGTTGCTTCAGTCGTGTCCGACTCTGTGTGGCCCCACAGACGGCAGCCCACCAGGCTCCCCTGTCCCTGGGATTCTCCAGGCAAGAACACTGGAGTGGGTTTCCATTTCCTTCTCCAATGCGTGAAAGTGAAAAGTGAAAGTGAAGTCGCTCAGTTGTGTCCCACTCTTAGTGACCCCATGGACTGTAGCCCACCAGGCTCCTCCGTCCATGGGATTTTCCAGGCAAGAGTACTGGAGTGGGGTGCCATTGCCTTCTCTGCGTGTCAAGCCATAGACCAAACCAAAATGACTTAGTTACTTGTTTCAGAGAGGTTAAGACTGAACTAATTAAATTGTCTGCTAACAACCAGATCATCAAGACTCATTTCAAGACCCTCATATCCCTGTGCCCTGAGAGTCAAGACTCTGTAAATTGCCCCCAGTCCCAACCAGCTCCCTGCCTGCAACTGCAGTCCCAACATTCTGTCTGTGCTCTTTGACTTTCTCACTTCGGACCCTGGTGAGAGCCTGTCCGGGTGGATTCTCCTTTACCACCCGAAATCTAGGTAACCCCTCTACTTGGTCAACAGTTCTTTGTGTCTTTTGGACAGTTCTTGGTCAACTTCTGGCTGACAATCTTGGTTGGTGCCTATGGTGTAAAAAGTAATAATGATAACATATATATATATATATATATATAGTCTTTGCCCCCTGTTTCTGGCACAGAGCCCCGAAAACCCTTGGAATTTTCTAGGATTAGGAGCCTCCTTCAAGCACACCTGAGTGTAAGCTAATAAGACAACTTAGGGTGGGGCCCTGGACAGCCTCAGGATGAGGCTGGTCACCAGAAAAACCAAGTGATTAGAGGGTTGGGACTTCAGGCTCACCGAGTGACCTCTGGGAATGGAGAGAGGGCCTACAGATTCAGTGCCATAAAAGCTCTTGAACAACCAGAGTGGATGAGCTTCTGGGCTGGAGATTGAGGGGCATACCTTGCTCTGTGCACTGCTTCCATCTGGCTGTTCCTAAATGGCAGCCTTTTATAATAAACTGGTAGGCGTAAATGAATGTTTCTCTGAATTCTGTGAGTTGCTCTAGCAAATTGATCAAACCCACAGAGGGATCGTAGGAACCTCTGGTCTAGAGCCAGCTGGTCAGAAGCGCAGGTGATGACTTGGGACTTGTAATTGGCATCTGAAGGGATTAGGAGGTAGTGAAGGGCAAGACTGAACCCTTGACCTGTGGGATTTAATACCACCTCCAGGTAGATAGTTTCAGAACTGAGTTAAATTTGTGAGGGCACCCCATGAGTGTTTGCTGAGAACTGGAGAATTGTTTGGTGGTGTGGAAAAACAAAACATGTTGGGGTACCTCAAAGCTCTGGTTTTTCCAGTAGTCATGTACAGATGTGAGAGTTGGCTCATAAAGAAGGCTGAGCATCAAAGAATTGATGCTTTTGATCTGTGGTGTTGGAGAAGAATCTTGAGAGTCCCTTGGACTGCAAGGAGATCAAACAAGTCAATCCCAAAGGAAATCAACCCTGAATATTCACTGGAAGGACTGATGCTGAAGCTGAAGCTCTAATACTTTGGCCACCTGATCAAAGAGCTCACTTATTGGAAAAGACCCTGGGAAAGATGGAAGGTGAAAGGAGAAGGGGATGACAGAGGATGAGATGGATGGATGGCATCACCGACTCAATGGATGTGAGCTTGAGCAAACTCCGGGAGACGATGAAGGATAGGAGAGCCTGGCGTGCTGCAGTCCATGGGGTCACAAAGGGTCGGACACAACTTAGTGACTGGACAACAACAGGCTCAGGAAAGAAAAAGACCTTGTCCCCCTTCTTATGTTCCAAGAGCCTGGGCTGAACCTTCCCTACTGAAGAATGGCCTAAATTGGTGGTCTGAATACGAGCCTCTCGAAGGAAGCAATCCTGTGGACTTAGAGCAGTGCAAAGAAGCGACTGCTCCGACCATGTGGGATGGTCAGTACACAGGCTCAGGGAGCTGGGGAGGAGGATTTGAGCCAGGCTCTGAGATGGGTCATCAGGTGCAGAATTCTCGGTGCATATGGAAGAAATAGCCTCTTTGGGCTGGAGACTTGGGGCTTCTGCAATTTTGGGGTCTCAGTGACAACTGGGCGAGGGTGGGGAGTGAGGGAGGGGGACCCACTGAAGTGGCCTTACAGGCGTGATGCCATGGCGGCCTTTAGTTGGAAAGAAAAGAAGCCTGACTTGAGATCTAGGAAGGTCATCCTGGCTGTAGAGAGGTGGGTGGACCAAAGTCACCTGTGGGGAGGCAATCACAGAGGTCCTGGGACAAGGATGAAGGCCAGTGTGAGCAGGGATGCCCACTAAGGAAGAAGAGGGCAAAGCTGATGGTACCCACACCGGCACCCAGAAGAAGAGCTGAAGGGACAAGATGGGGGGCAGAGGAAACAACCTTGGTGGTGGCACGATGTCCCCCAAGGCCTTCTCTCTGTTTGATCCTTTACTCCTCTGGGGCTCATTTCCCCTGTTGCTACAGAGACCCCTGAAGTTCTCGCAGCCAACAGTCTCTGAGCAGAAGGCTTCAATGAGATGGTACCACGGTCCCCATCTGCTGCTCTCTGGAGGTGTAGTTCCACAGAGTGTCCAGCAGAGGGCAGGGCGGCCCACATCCTTCTTAAGAAAGAGAGGGCTCGAGAACTCTGTTTCCCCCAAAAGCGTGGTGCTCCGGCACGCATACACAGTGTGGCTCTTGGCATCTGTGTCAGTTTGGGCCCTCTGGTAAGCAGTCACTGAGTTGGAGTTAGGGGTGCAAGAGGCTGGTTGATGCTTAAACTTGTGAAAGATGGGGAGGGAGGAAGCAGGATAGGTGGGGATGGCCTCAGACCTAGATGCAGCCCCGACAACATCTCCGTCAGCCCCCACCAACAGGGAGCTCTGGAGCCCAGACTGCCATCCGTCCGGGCAGTCCTGCTGCGGGCTGAACCCGACAGACCTTGAAACTTGCGGTGTTCAGTCGTTGGCTGGGGCTGCTTGGCAAGATAAGGCTTCAAATTCTGTGGACAGAAGGTGTTTGGAGGCTGTCCGCTAACCGCACTCCCTGCAGTCAATCTGCAAGTTCATTCTTGAGGCGGGATCACACAGCAACACACAGCCTCCTCTCCCTGCAAGCACAGTCCTCCACGACCAGCCCGTATTCCACCTCTCTGCTCCATGCTGGCGAGTCTCCTCCGCCCTTTCTAAACCCTTCACTTTCAGGTCAGCTTCCAGGACCTTGAGGACAGGGAGCCAGGCCTAAGCTGGTCTTATTAATGGGTCTGATATGAGGGAAGAGCCAGAATAACCCGAGGTGCCAGAGGAACCAGAGCCCAGGCTCCTCATCCTGTTTGGGGTTTGCACAAATGAACACCCACTCTTTGGGATTCCCTATAAGCACAAGGAGTGTAGTCTTCCCCACCAGCCACCAGGGATGGGATAGGACCCAAAATGGGGATGCAGGAGCAGGGTGGGGGGCACACTTCCCCCAAGGGAATATCACACAAAGAGCATGAGAGACCTAGTGGTTTAAAGGGCTCTGTGCCTCCCCCACACCCCTAGCATGACTCCACCTCTTGGTGCTGGTGGGGGCCCAGAAAAGGAAGCTTCAAAACGTACTTTTCCAGAATCAGATCTGAGGATGCTCAAAGAGATAAGCAGTGGGGTTGGGGACTAGGCTGGGAGGGGAGTGGGGATTCTCCTGCATGTGTCACCCTGGGCTGCCCCCTCCTCCCAATTCTTCTCAGGCACCATGATGCCCATCTGCCATTTTGGAGGACTTGGGCAGTGCCTGAAGCTCCACTCTCTCAGGTCCAGATGGCCATCCCATCCGTTCCTCCCCCTACTCCCCCCACTGGCCTCACCCCCTGGCCCACTCAGATCAAGGGCCTGGGCAAAAGCCAACAGTGCCTCCCAGCACCTTCTCCTTCCAGAGAAGAGGGTCCTTGGTTGTCATGGAGACCAGACCTGCCCATCATCCCTCAGCCTTCCTGCAGGGAGGGAGGCAAATAGCTGGGGTGGGCGTCTGGATGATGGACAGATATCCAGATAAAGATAGCAGAAAAAAATGCCTACCTCCCCCAAACACACACACACACACACACAAAGACATCTAGAGCTTGAGAAGGCATAGGCAGAGAGCACCAGGTTTGCTGTTACTGTGATCCGTTACTTTGTACGGAACTGAGCGAGTGTCAGCAGAGATGGATTCATGTGCAGGACCATGTGTCTGTGTGAGTGGGACACATTTCAGTGAGTCTGCGTGTGCAAGACCATCTTTATCCTGCTTGTGTGTTCGGCAGGCCTGTGTGTATAGTAGTATGTGAGAATGTGTGTATAGTAAAGAATGTGCCTATGAGTGTGAGCATGAGTGTGCTGTGCACACACAGTGAATGTGGATGAGTTGGGGGTTATCAGTGCCCTGTTATCTCTGTTATCCACTGATCTTGTCCCCAGTGTGAGCTACTTAGGACTCCCCAGTTCTACACTGAGGTATGGGGGAGAGAACCTTGGGAGACCCAAGAAGGAGCAGGGACCTTGATGCAAAGTCCTGCCCAACTCCCTTTGCCTCATGGTCAGATTGTATAGCCTCTCCCCACCTCCATTCTCCTCAGACTGCAAGCTCCCTGTACAAGGATTGTATTTCCCCCTTGAACTGGGAGCCTTTCCAAGGTAGGTCCCAATTTTCTCCTAATATCAGAAATTCTCAGAGGGTAGGGTCTGTGTCTTTAAATGCTTGTTGGAAAAGGTTTCCCAAACAAAATGTTGGATGCGCTGTTAAATTTGAATTTCAGATAAAACATGAATTTTTAAATATAAATACACTCCAAATATTACACTGAATATACTTATATGAAAAAATTACTCATTGTATCTTAAAATTCAAACTTAACTGGGAATTCTGTTTTTCTATTTGCTAAATCTGGCAACCCCACACTGGAAGCCCCCCAAAGACACAAATAGACTGAAAATCAAAAGACAGAAAAAGATATTCCATGCAAATAAAAACCAAAATAGAGCTAGGTGGCTATATATATTAATAGCAGACAAAACAGATTTCAGATAAACAATTGTACAAGAGACTGGGATATTCATAAGAGGGTCGATTCATTAACAAGATACAATGGTATAAACAAAAATACTCCTAACAACGGAGTTCCAAGATATATGATGCAAACACTGACAGAGCTGGAAGGAGGATACACAGGTCTACAATAATAAGTGGAGATTTCTGCAGCCCCCTTCCAACAATGCAAAGAAGAGCTAGGAAAATTGATAGGGGAATAAGGGACTTGAACAGAGCTGCAAACAAAGTATATCTGACAGACACATGCAGCACCCTCTACACAACAACAGCAGAATATATATTCTTCTCAGTGCTCATGGAACATTCTTCAGGACAGACCACATGTTAGGTCACAAAACAAGTTTCAATAGTGGTTTTTTTTTTAATTCAAATCATCCAAATCACCAAATCATCCAGTATTAAATCATTCAATTTAAATCATCCTAATCACCACACTGGAATGAAACTAGAAACCAACAACAGAAAAGAAAGCTGGAAAATTCACAAATATTTGGAAATTAAGCAACAAACTCTTAAACAATCAGTGGGTCAAAGAAGAAATCACAAGGGAGATAAAGTTAGAAAATCCCTTGACACAAAAATACAGCATACCCAAACTTCTAGGACTCAGCAATAGTGCGTAGAGGGAAATTTGTGCTGTAAATGCCTACATTAGAATAGAAGAAAATATCTAAAAAAAAAAAAAAA
>SJYQ01004053.1:184258-199990 GCA_006410935.1 Redunca redunca
AAAAAAAAAAAAAAAAAAAAAAAAAAAAAAAAAAAAAAAAAAAAAAAAGACTTTGTATCTTAAGAAACTAAAAAAAAGGGCAAAGTGAACCCAAAGCAAGCAGAAGGAGGAAAATAAAAAGATTAAAGCAGAGATTCCCTGGTGGCTCAGAAGGTAAAGAATCTCCTGTGATGAGGGAGATATGGGTTTGATTCCTGGGTCAGGGTCCTGGAGAAGGGAATAGCAACCCACCCCAGTGTTCTTGCATTAAGAATCCCATAGACAGAGGAGCCTGGCAGGCTAAAACCTATGGGGTTGCAAACAGTTGGACACAACTGAGCAACTAACACTTACTTACTTAAAGAAAATAGAGAATAGGAAAAACAGAGAACACCAATGAAACAAAAAGTTGGTTCTTTGAAAAGATCACAAAATTTACACACCATTAAGCAAAAAGAGAAAAGACTCAAGTTACTAAAATCAAGAAATGAAATTGGGGATATTACTGCCAACTACACAGAAATGAAAAAAGACTGTAAGAGAATATGAATATCTGTATAACAAAAAAATGAATAGCATAGATGAAATGAACAAATTCCTAGAAAGATACAAACTACCAATATTAACTCAAGAAGAAATAGAAAATCTGAATATACCTATATGTAGTAAAGAGATTGAATTAATAAAGAAAAATCTCCTAGTAAAGAGAAGCCCAGAACCAGATGGCTTCACCAAAGTCCTCTACTCATTAAAAGAAAAGTACTGATCTTTTCTCCAACTACTCCAAAATAAGACAAAAAAGGAATACCTTTTCGTTCATTATATGAGGTCACCATTATTTCCATACCAAATCCAAAGAAGATACATGAAAAGAAAACTGCAATAGCCCTTGTGAATGTTAGATGGTCTATGTTTAAATAACTACTATCTTTATTATTGAATGTGTGGTTTTCAAATATGTCTTGTAGTCAAAGAATTCCAGTAAAGTATCTTCACTGAGTGAATTTTTTTCACTCTACTTATTAAAGGATAAATAATAAAAGTGCCAATGTACATATACTTTTTATTATTTACCCTTTAATAAATATTGTTTTCAAGATGTAAACTCCCAATTATACAATGGGCCTTGACACACCTAAACTAAGCTACTCTATGGAAATGTTTGGAGATCAGTTTAATTATTATGAAATCCTTCAAACCATCCTCTGACATAGTTTCTAACTCAGTAGATTCAAAATGACCTATAATTACAGTTATTATAAAGATGAAGAAATAGAAGTTGAGTTACTCAATTTTGTCATCTTTCTAAGCCATGGGTCAAATTCCATCAATGTTTTCTGTCCTGCATGTGTGGATGTGAGAGTTGGACCATAAAGAAAGCTGAGTGCCAAAGAATTGATGCCTTTGAACCGAGGTGTTGGAGAAGACTCTTGAGAGCGCCTTGGACTTCAAGGAGATCAAACCAGTCAAACCTAAAGAAAATCAGTCCTGAATATTCATTGGAAGGACTGATGCTGAAGCTGAAGCTCCAATACTTTGGCCAAACTGACTCATTGGAAAAGACCCTGATGCTGGGAAAGATTGAAGGCAGAGGGAGAATGGGACAACAGAGGATGAGATGGTTTGATGGCATCACTGACTCGATGGACATGAGTTTGAGCAAGCTCTGGGAGTTGGTGATGAACAGGGAAGCCTGGCATGCTGTAGTCCACAGGGTCGCAAAGAGTTGGACATGGCTGAACTGAACTGAACTGAACTCTCTGTCCTTCAGCCATTTCCTCTGATTTTTGAAGAAGGAAAACTTCAGAAGTTTTTCCCAAATAGAGAGAAAAAATTTCTGGTGAATACATTTTACTGGAATTTTTTGACTAACAAGAAACATTTGAAAACCAGTATAATCAATACCGATGCTGAAGCTGAAGCTCCAATATTTTGGCCACCTGATGCAAAGAGCCCACTCATTGAAAAAGACCCTAATGCTGGGAAAGATTGAGGGCAAGGGGGGAAGGGGGCGACAGGGGATGAGTTGGTTGGATGGCATCACTGACTCAATGGATATGAGATTGAGCAAACTCAGTGAAGGACAGGGACGCCTGACATGCTGCAGTTCACGGGGTCTGAGTCAGACATGACAGCGACTGAGCAACAACAATAATCTACACCAAAGAAACAAAGATATAAACAGTATTGCAATTTCTAGGATTTGTTGTGAAATGGAATTTTTAGAATTTCTACCAAATCTATTCGTATACTTTTTCTATTTACTTATCTATTGCTTCATGTAGAAGTAATTTTTAAGTTAAAATTAAATTCTTCAGTGACTTATGAGCAAAGATAGATTGATAAATATGGCTTTACTTTGCCCTGAACATGAATTTGAGAAGATCAAATTGGATGTTGTCATTCACAGATTTACAGAAACTGTAATGTTATTATTTGCCACTGTGACTAATATAGAAATGTAGGTTTTTCTCCATTTTAAAAAATACATTAATGTTATGAGAAAGTATTGACCATTACTATTTTCCTTTTTTATACTTCTATTAAAATTTTTATTGGCTGAATATATGTGAAGTTCAAAAAAACATTTTCACTGCATTTTTCCCATTCATTTTTGTGATTTCTTTGCAAGGTTATAACTGAGAGTGTTTGTTGTATGGGATAAGGGATGTTTCCCCCACTCTGGGTGTCAGACACACTAGGAGGGCAACTGACTGGGAGAGACCATTTGTCTAAAGCCTGAGGAACAGATCTGCCCCAGGCTCCCTGCCTTGCTCACTTCCTTCTGGATCCTTCCTGCACAGCTAGGAATAAATAGGACTTCCTCACTCGTTCAGTGGTAAAGAATCGGCCTGCAAAGCAGGAGACTCGGAAGACACAGGTTTGATCCCTGGGTCGGGAAGATCCCCTAGAGAAAGGAATGGCAACCCTCTCCAGTATTCTTGCCTGGAGAATCCCATGGACAGAGGAGCCTGGAGGGCTACAGTCCATAGGGTCACAAAGAGTCTGACACGACTGAGCACACAGGCACACACGTGCACAGGAATAAAGAACACTTGCCAGGGCTCCGCTGGCACACTCCAGTCTTAGTGGTTGATTCCACAATATCCCCCTCGCCCCCAGCCTGGCTGCTTCCTCTGCCACGTGGTTCCAAGCCCCCAGCCAGCGGGGAGGCAGACCAGGGTGAGAGCAGAAGGGAGCCTCAAGGTGTTAATTGGTGCTAAAGAATTCCTGCAACCCCCATCTTTCCTCCACTGCTGAGGCGAGGCAGCTGAGAACAGTGCCAGCTTTGCACTTTGTAGCCTAAAGTCAAGCAGCCCCTCCCTCACATCCTTGCTAACCTGCTAGGGATGGGAAGAAAGGCAGGGAGGAGGAGGATGTTAATAATAAAAAGTCAGTCCTTTCTCTGTGCCAGGATCCTTCCTAAGCACTTTCAATGTGTGTTACTCGTGTGACCTTGATGACAAGGTAGGTACTATTAGAAATCTCATTTTACAGCTGAGAAGCGGCTCAAATGTTCTGAGTCCCTGACCCAGGCCACATACAGACTAAGCCCTGTGAGGTGGCTGCTGCCCTCATCCCCATCTAATAGAGGAAACTGGGGCCCAGAGAGGCTAAGTAATTCAACCAAGGTCACAGAGCCAGGGAGCAGCAAAGGGAGGATTTGGACTCAGATCCGGGTAGCAGCAGAGCCTTTTGTCCCTGATGACCACATAGTACACAGTGGTTCTCTGTGTGCTCTGAGGTGAGTGCACGCTCAGTGGCTCAGTCATGTCCGACTCTGACCCCAGGGACTATAGCCCGCCAGGCTCCTCTGTCCATGGGATTCTCCAGGCAAGAATACTGGAGCGGGGTGCCATGCCCTCCTCCAGGGCATATTCCCAACCCAGGGGTCAAACCCACATCTCTTATGTCTCCTGCATCGGCACCACCTGGGAAGCCCCTCCCACTTGAAATCTAGTCTTTGATACAGTGGTAGACACTAAGAGGAGGGGTCCATGGGGAGACTGGCTCCTCCCCTCCCCTTTGACCTTGGGCCACGCCTCCCGGGAGTCAGGACACTAGCCCAGCTTGCTTCCTGGCCCTGGATGCTTTGCTTTCCTGGGCTACGTACTGGCCGCCCTGTCATCCCACTGTGGCCCATTCCTGCTCCACAGCCCTGCTCTGTGGTTAAGGGGCAAGTGAGGCTCCAGCCTTCTGACTTTCCTTCTTCCACCTTGACTTTTCTCTCTCGTCCTGGGTGGGGAAAGAGGCCTGTACTGCCCTGTGCCCCCAGGGGGGATGCAGAAGAGGGCAGGGCCCTGCTGTGGCCTCTCTCAGCTGCTGATTTGGTGAGTCTCAGATGGAAGTGTTGCAGCAACAATACAGCGAAAAGGACATTATAGATACATGCGTGCACACACACGCACACACACACACACTCACACCTGACTCAACTGACCTGGTAGCGACTGGAGGACCCAAGGTCTCCTGTGGGAGGCAGGATGTCCATTAGAGGACCTGGACCAGCTGAGCCCCACTTTCCCTCTAGGGTCTGATATTTTCTGTTCCTCAAGTTCTAGGCTTCAGTTTGCTCATCTGTAAAATGGACATAATAAAGAAAGGTACCTTCCTCGTGGAGTTACTGTAAGAAGAGGAACAGGGCATGTCACATGCTTAAGACTAGTCCTGGTTCATAGTAAGTCCTACGGAAGTGTTGGATATGGGACATCGTTTGTCATGAAGCTGGTCCTCAGTCATCAGGCAATGGGGCCACCTCCTCAGGTGCCCTCCAGGGTCAGCCTGGGCCACCTGGGGGCAAACCTGGAGGTTAAGTACAAGCAATGAGCCCTCTGGAACTTACTTTGCTGCTGACCAGCTGTGTGACACAGGGCAAGTTGCGTATCCTCCACCCACTACCCCTCCCCACTTCTCCCACCCCCACGCTTCAGTTTCTCATCCGTTGTAAGGATTAAATGAGATAATGTGTATAGAGGGCTTAGCACGGTGCCTGGGTATAAACGGTGGCTGCCACCACCACCGTCACCATCACCACCTCTTGCCACTTCCTCTCTGAGAGGTTGTCATGGGGATCGGAGTGAAGAACAAGCCTTACTGTTTGTAAACCATTACTTGATCTGTAGCAAAGGATATTGGGCCCCCAAAGTCAGAATGACAGACTTGAACCCCCACTGCAGAGTTCTGCCACAACTGGGATGTAAACACATAAGAGAGTCACTCCCTTATATCAACAAACCAACATGCCGTCTGCAAACTGTTTCCACGGGCATTAGCTTCTTTACCCCAGCCTGAGACCTGGGTGGTTTTGCTCCACTTTAAAAAATAGATTTTTATTTTTTAGAGCAGTTTTAGGTCCAGAGCAAAACTGAGCAGAATTTACAGAGATTTCCCATATGCTCCTTGCCCCCACACAGACCCAGCCTCCCCCACTATCAACATTCCCCACCAGAGGGCACATCTGTTACAATCCATGAGCCTACCTGGATGATTCCTGATCACCCGAAGTCCATACTTTACAGTTCACTTGGGTTTGTATGTTAGGAATTTCAACAAATGTATAATGACATATATCTAACATTACAGTATCATACAAAATATTTCCAACTGCCTTAAAAATCCTCTGTGCTCCCACCATTCATTCCTCTCTGCCCTTAACTCCTGATAACTGCTGATCTTTTCACTGTCTCCATCAGTTCAGTTCAGTTCAGTCGCTCAGTCATGTCCAAACTGTCTCCATAGTTGTGCCTTTTCCAGAATGTCACATAGTTGGAATCATACAGTATGTAACATTATCATACTGGCTTCTTTTACTTTGTAACATGCATCTAAATTTCCTCCATGTCTTTTCATGACTTGATAGCTTATTTCCTTAGTGTTGAATAATATTTCATTGTCTGGAGGTACCACAGTTTATTTATCCATTACCTGCTAAAACATATCTTAGTTGCTTCCAAGTTTGGGCAATTATGAATAAAGTTGTCTCCTACCATAGACATCCAGGTGTAGGTTTTCATGTGGATGTGCATTGAATTCCTTTGGGCAACTCCAAAGAGTGTAATTGTTGGTTTGTAGGGTGAGGGACGGTTTAGTTTGGCAAGAAACTACCAAACTGTCTTCTAGAGTGGCTTACCATTCTGCATTCCCACCAGCAATGAATGAGAGTTCCTGGTGCTCTAGACAGTCGCTGGCATTTGGTATTGTCAGTATTTTGGAGTTTAGTCCCCATTTTGCAAATAGGAGACTAAGGTGCATAGAGGTTTAAGGCTTTGCTCAGGCAATGACAGATTGCCTCCTGCTTCACTGCCTTCCTACAGCATAACTCTCACAGTGTGCAATCTGATGTGTGTGCTTTGGCTAAGGAGTCATTTTCCAGTGGGGTCTGTACTTTCCCTAGCAGGTTTTCAGAAAGGTCTCCCCTGTAGGGAGAAGCTACTCTTGTAGTCACCTGGGAAAGCAGTTTGGCAGAGGTAACACTGGAAGGAAGGGAGAAATCTGCAGGGTCAGTTGTTTCTCTTAACCTCTGTGCTGGCTGGGTGGTGTGGACTTGGAAAGAAATCTGAATCTTAGCTCAATCACTCATGAGCTATGTGAATGCATGTAAGTCATTTAGCCTCACCCCTTAGTTTCTCCCTGCAGTCTTGATTCCAGCTTGTGATTCATCCAGCCGCAAAATTAAAAGATACTTGCTCCTTGAAAGAAAAGCTATGACAAACCTAGACAGTGTGTGAAAAAACAGAGACATACTTTGCCAACAACATTCTGTCTACTCAAAGCTATGGGTTTTCCAGTAGCCACGTATGGATGTGAGTTGGACCATAAAGAAGGTTGAGTGTCAAAGAACTGATTCTTTCAAACTGTGGTGCTGGAGAAGACTCTTGGAGAGTCCCTTGGATTGCAAGAAGATCAAACCAGTCAATCTTAAAGGAAATCAACCCTGTGTAATCACTGGGAGGACTGATGCTGGAGCTGAAGCTCCAATACTTTGGCCTAATGTGAAGAGCCCACTCATTGGAAAAGACCCTGATGCTGGGAAAGATTGAGGGCAGGAGGAGAAGGGGATGACAGAGGATGAGATGGTTGGATGGCATCACTGACTCAATGGGCATGAGTCTGAACAAACTCCAGGAGACTGTGAAGGACAGGGAAGCCTGATGTGCTGCAGTTCATGAGGTCGCAAAGAGCTGGACATGACTTAGCAACTAAACAAAAACAACCAAAGTTTCTCCACCTGAAAAATAGATGCGGCTTCATGGGGCTGTTGGGAGGATCAAAGTGCCTGCATGCAGTACAACAATTGTCTAGAACTTAGGTCACTTATTCTCATAAGAGATGATGGTCTGTAGTTTCCTTTTCTTGTGATGTCTTTGTCTGGGACTTGGTATCAGGGTAATTCTGGCCCCGTAGAATGTCTTAGGGGCTACTGTAGTTCTTGATCGTGACCTTGTAAAACCTCGGGGGAACTTCTGGGTGGCGATTCATAAACTGGTGTCCTCACTTAGAGGCAAGAGCAGGGGATAAAATTTTAGGAATTAGCAAAGTGCCCACAAAACGGGCTGGTCAGAGGGCCCGGGGAACCACAAGTAAGACAGCAGGTGAGCTTTCAAACTCTCCTGTTGTTCTCCCCTGAGGTTCAGTGAAGTCCTGACAGCTTCACCCGTCGCATCTTTGCTGAAGAGAATGCAAGTACCTGAACCAGCTGGGGCTGTCAGTGTCCCCCAAACAAGGTGCCTGGGAGCCTGGACTGGACCCTGCCTGGGGTCCCCATCTCTCTCCTTCAAGTACTCTCTGACCTTTCCCCCAGGCATGGAGTTGGCACGATATCCACCCACCAGAAGCTTCAGGACTCACACACACCAGGGAGATGTCCTAGGGCCCTTGAGGCCAAGCTCCAGGTCTAAGAGGGTGGTCTAGTGAGCAGGTTGTTCCCACAGCCTGGCTGGTGCCATATTGCTTTTGCAGGATTGAGATCCTGAGAGACTGGGCCACTGGAATTGGGCTGACACACTGACTCTGAGTGATCCTCATATCAGACTCAGGACACGTTCAGGCTTCTGGACTACCATCAGTCCACTGCTGACCCTTGGGTTTGAGCCCCATGTGTGGGTCTGTGCAGTGATACTTGCCCATCATGGTGTCACCTCCGGCCTACAGCACCAGGAGTGGCCGGAGAGGTAGCAAACGTCCTTTACCCTGGCGCTAACTTCCAGGAGCACCCAGGGAACCCCCCTCCACCCCACTGCAGCCTTTTTTGGCCTTTGTCATTTACACCTGAACATTGTGAATGGTCAGTTTATGATCAGAAAACAAATGACCCTTCTCGTTCTCCTGCACACTGGGTAGGACTTGCATTTATGGTCATCATCAACAAAGCGGACCCTTTGAGACGGTTGTTAGAAGCCAGAATTCATGGAAACACAGTGGGTGATGCAGTGTCAGGAGTAAGTCAGCAGCCAGCAGTAGGGGTAGCAGGAAACTGCAGAGACAAGAAGGTCCCATGGTTTCAACACAAACAGGCTCCTGTGAGCCATGGTGTTGTCAACGACAGCAGCATTCTCACTTTTTTTCATGATGGAAGAAAGGAAATTATCCAGGAACGTGGTATTTGGTGATAAAGAACATGAAGAAATGGTTCCTGGACCTGAGCAGGAAAAGAGGGTTCTTGGACCGTATGAAGACTCTTCACGTGCACTGATTGGACAACCAGCAAAATATGTTAAGACCTTTTCTCTGCTTATTCATTGATAAGTCACAACACCTCATAAGAACCAAGAATTTCGTATTGCATTTAAAAATCAAGTTGTTGATCTAGACAAGGGTGCTAAAGAAAAAAACTGCAGACCCCAGATGGTGTCATTTTGTGCTAAAGCCCATGATACCAACCCTAGATTCAGTATCCAACAGAATTGCAGCTTCAATCTTCACTAGAAATGTAATCATAATCAACCAGTTTGGAATTTTATGGTTACCACCAATGAGGTAATCTGTCACGGAGGCCTTTTCCATGCCCCAGAGGAAAAGAAGGCAAGCTGCAAGATAAAAGCCCTTGTCAGTCCCTTCCCCACCAAAAGAGGACATCCAGACCTAAAAATAATCCTCTCTTTTCTTGTGTGAATAACTCTTTTGCCTCGCCTGTCTTTCTATAAAAACCTTTCATTTTGTCCAACCCCTCAGAGCTCCCTTCTATCTGCAGGACGGGATGCTACTCAGTTGATAAATTGCCTAATAAAGCCAATTAGATCCTCAAGTTTACTCACTTGAATTTTGTTTTTTAACAAAGGCCCCCCACACACACAAATTTGCTGGAGGCCCTGCACGTGCTAAGAGTAGATATGACTAAGAGAGATAAACCCTCTTCTTGCAAACTGAAGTTCTGATCATCTTGGCGTAGCCAGAGAAGACCCTGGAGACCATCTGGTCCAAAGCCTGCTCTTTACGAAAGATGAAGGACTTGAGATGCAGCACTGGCAAATGCCTCAGGGTATTCAACATGGACAAGCTGCTAAGTGCTGGGAGCATAGTGGAGGGAGAGGATAGAATATCCCTGTGGCTTTCTGCTGAGCACTGAAGTGTAGCCAGATCTGACCATCCTGGAGAAGAATGGAAGAGAGCAATCCTAGGGGCGGGCACAGAGGGGCGGGGATGAGAGAGACCTGGGGGTCCTGCCAGGGGCTGGTCTGGCTGTGGGGCTTCTGGGGAGGGGCTGGTGGGCTGTAACTGGATCTTCAAGACCTTGCTCCCAAGCTCTGAGGTCCCATTCTCGTTCTCCAAACTGAGGAGCATGTCTCCCATGAGCCTGTCAGGACTCTTGCCATCTCCACTCCTGGGCCTATCTTCAGGTTTAGCCTCAGACAGGCAAGCAGGGCTTACCCAGGACAGTACCTGCTGCCATAAAGTTTGCACAGGATTTCAAGCCAAAGTAGGAAATATCAAAGCTACATTTCCTTGCTGGACCTGTTTCAGGTACCTTCGGTCACCCTTCTGCTCCCTGCCAGACTTGTAATCTTGTCCTTAGAGGAAAGATTTTGAAAGCCACTGACTGGTTAAGATATTAAATCTCTTGTTCAAATATAACTATGTTACCTGGGACATAGAATTTCTCTGACAGGGTGTTCACCATACTTTATGATGAAAATCAATGATTCTTCGTACCCCCTGGAGGGCTTATTTCAACAGCCTGCTGGGCCCTGAATTGGTAAACTTGGTATAGGCCCACAGATCTGCATTTATAACAAGCCCCCACGTGAAGCTGATGCTGGTTTGGGACGCACACTTTGAGAACCATTGCAGTGCGTGTTATTTCAAAATTTAGATCCAAAAAGCTCTAAAGGCTGGAAATCTGGTTTCTTGGGCCCGAGTGGCTCTGTATAAGGGACAGCTTTCACCTTCTGTTGGTGGTAGTGGCATAGCAGGTTTTTTCCCTCTTTTTTTTTTCCCCCAAAGATTTTTCTTGTGAAATAAAATGTTTGTCAATGGACAGTTCTTAAGTAGATGGGGTTTTATAATCCCATTACAAAAGTGAGTGAAATCGTCAATTGCTTGACTTGGAGATGGGGCTCTGGTAAGACTTGGCTGGTGGCAGAGGATGAGGTGGTTAGACAGCATCAGTGACTCAATGGTTGTAAATTTGAGCAAGGTCTGGGAGATAGTGGAGGACTGGGAAGCCAGGTATGCTGCAGTCCATGGGTTGCAAAGGCTCATTCACAACATAGCAACTGGAGAAGGGAAAGGCTACCCACTCCAGCATGCCGGCCTGGAGAATTCCATGGACTGTACAGTCCATGGGATTGCAAAGAGTCGGACATGACTGAGCAACTTTCACTTCACTTCATTTATCAGCTGAAAAACAACAATAAGAACTCAGACTCCCGACTCCCTTTCCGACACTCTGTGTGTGTGCTCAGTCATGTCTGTGAGATGCTGTGACAGATGCTCAGGGTTGTGGAAAGTGCAGCAAAGATTCGGTCTTGCCTGGGCCTTGAGCCCGCTCTGCTACACGTTAGCTGTGAGCCTAGGCTAGCCACGTCATCTCTCCCAGCCTCAATTTCCTTTCCTGATAAATGGGGAAGTGTTTAGTCCAACACATACATGTACTATATTTATAGTATTAATAGTTCTTGGCACATAGTAAGTATTGTATAGATGAACAGAATGATGATGTTAATGATGGTGATGATGCTGATTATTAGCAAGATGTTCCTCCCTATAATGCATGATGTTGTTGTTCAGTCGCTCAGTCACGTCTGACTCTTTGTGACCCCGTGGACTGCAGCATGTTAGGCTTCCCTGTCCTTCACCATCTTCCAGAGTTTGCTCAAACTCATGCCCATGGAGTCGGTGGTACCATCCAACCATCTCACCCTCTTCTCACATTAAACATTAATTACAAATTTTTTTTTAAAAATAGTTCTTTAGTCTACCCAGACTTGAGAATCATGAGGACTGAAAGACTGAATGATGGAGATACTGTTGATTTCTTGTAGTAGTCACAGGACTCACAGAGTGGATACACTGCACCAAGTGCTTTCTCTCATTTACACTGCATAACAGCTCTGTGAGGCCACTGTTATTATTATCTTCATGATGAAGAAAAGAAGACGGGGTCCCAGGAGATCAAACAGCTATCCCGATGACACAGTCGGGGGGAGGGAGAGCTGGGGTTTGAACCTGTATATTACAGCTGCAGGGTCGGGTGCTTAACCACCGCACTATGTGAGGGTGGACTGTGTTTCTGGATCACACCTGTCGAATCTGCTGGGAAGCCCTACCAGGGTGAGCCATCTGCCCTTTCTGCAGCCATCATGGCCCCAGGAAGAGATGGCAGGGCAGAGCTCTTGGGGAAGGCTGACTCAGCCTAGTTCCAAGGCTCTTCCCTCCATCATCTGTTTCCATACCCCACCCACCCGAGAACAGTAAACAGAAAAGGCCATCCACTCCCACACGCATGGGTACAAGCTCCCAGAGAGGCTCGAGGACGAAGAACCTACTGCCCAGGTGGAGGTGTCCGCAGGGAAGGATGCAGCCCTCAGAGGGCCCAGACGCGCCTGCCTCCAGGTAGCTCACCAGTCATCACCCCTCAGATATGGGGTGTGAGACGACACCCTGGGAGCAGCCCAGCAATTCACACACCAGAGTCAGCGTGTGAATGTTGTTCAGAGGCCACGGAGAAAGGGGGTGAAGGACGAAGAAACAGAGCGAGAGGACAGAGCAGACACAGCCACAGGGACGGGGCAGGGAAACGGGGATGAGAAGGCTGTAGAACAAGGCCACGCGGATGCAGTCAGAGCACAGAGCTGGAGGAGAGACAGGAGGAAGAGAAGGAGCATGGCGGTCAAGGGGAGGTGGGGCGGGGAGAGCCCCACACCCAGACGTGAAGAGCAGTGGCAGTGCTGCTCGGAGGGCCAGGGGCAGAGCAGGACTTGGATGCAGTGAAGTCGGAGGAGGACACACACGGAGCATGGAGAAGTGGCTGCACCAGTGGAGACAGGCAGTGGGGGAGAGAGGATGGGGAGACAGTGAGAAAGAAAGGGGGAAAGGAGGGGCCGAAAGAATTAATGCAGGGAAGGGTATTGAACAAGGCACTTGCTGTGTGCTGGAATTACCAAGAGCTGTTAAACACACAAACAGGAAATATGAAACAATGAAGACATGCGGAAAAGAAGGAGGCTCAGAGGGTTATGGAAAGTAGCACGGAGACTGGGCACCCAAACCATCCCCGTCAAAGTCCAGGAAGGCTTCCTAGAAGAGGTGACATCTGAAGAAAGAATGAAGAAGTGTCTGGTAGTTGCTCAGGGGGAGAGAAAGATAAGAGTGTGATGAGACAGACAACATGCAGAGGCAGAGGCTGGGACATAGAGGACCCTGTTCGGACCTCATCCCGAAGGCAGCTGGGAACCCTGGTGGGTTTCAAGGAGACCGGTGTGTCTGTGTGTGTGCGCGCGCATTTGATCAGGGATGCCTGAGCTGCTGGGAGGAGAGTGGAGCGATCAGCACAAGGCAGGAGGCAGAAGAGGAAGGGAAGGAATTGAGCGACAGTGTGAGCTGCAGGGTTTGACGACTGAGTACCCGAGGGCAGGTGGTGTGTGGGTGTGTGTCCCAGCTTGAACAAGGCAGCCAGGGAGGACTGGAAGAACTCCTCCCTCCTATAGGGCTTCACAGCTTTGATGATCTCCCTCCTCCTGGCCCCATGCTACAGTGCAGCCCCCACCCATGGTCTGAGATGTGCGCTCACATCTGTAGTTCTTTCCAGGGAGACTGAAAGCTTCTTGCAGGCAAGGACCAAGCCCTCCTAATTCTGCACAGTGGCATCCAACACAGGGTCTGAGGAAAAGCTAGGCAAACACACCAGGCGGATCAGAGCCTGACGTCGACATGCCGCCCTAAGGCATGCTGGGATTTGAGCCAAGAGGTTATTAAGGCTGAAGCTACAGGTACCCATGGCAGCCCAACTGGATTGGCAAGCAGTTATCCAGCATCTCCTATGTGTCAACTATGTTTTGTGATTAAGAAAAGAGAGAGACAGAACACATGGTCACAGCCCCATCAAAAGAGACAGGACAAATATGTTTAATTATGATAGTTATAGTACAGTGTGAATCAGGCAGCTGTGGAGATAGTGTCAGGAGAGCTACATAGAGGTGGTGCCATTTGAGCTGGGATTTGAAAGATGAATAGGAGTTTGGCATGCAGAGAAAGAGGTATAGGGGCATTCAAGGCTGAGGACAGAGCATGGTTTACAGCGTTGAGGCATGAAGGCGTCTAAAGGAGACCAGAGCTTCTACTGCAAATGCTTATTTATTCCAAAATTTTTAACGTGTCCACTCGGACTCCCTCTGGTTTCACCTACAGCTCAGTGGGTGGTCCAAGGGGGCTCAGACTTAAACTAACAGCATCCCACCTTGAGTAACAGCTGGGTGGTGGTGGTGGTGTCTTTCTACTTTCTGGCCCAGGGCATTCTCCAAGCTGAAGGAATGCCATAAGAGGCAGCCCTCAGACAGTTGGGAGGAGGAGTCCATGGATGAATGCCCACTGAATGACTCCTGGCAGGCAATCCTGGCCACATCCCAGACGTCTCTGGGGAAGTGGGCCCCCTTGGCCCCAGCAGTGACCTTGAGAACAAACAATATAAAGCCATTTTTTTTCTTTCTCCGATCTTAATTTTTTTCTTAACATATATATTTTATTGAAGTATAGTTGACTTGCAATCTTTCAGGTGCACAGCAAGGTTATACATATGTAAAATTGAAAGTCTCTCAGTTGTGTCCGATTCTTTGTGACCCCATGGACTGTACAGTCCATGGAATTCTCCAGGCCAGAATACTGGAGTGGGTGAACTTTCCCTTCTGCAGGGGATCTTCCCAACCCAGGGATCAAACCCAGGTCTCAGGCATTGCAGGCAGATTCTTTACCAGTTGAGCTATCAGGGAAGTCCATATACATATATATTATTTTTCAGATTATTTTCCATTATATGTTATTACAAGATATCCACCACAGTTCCCTGTGCTATACATTAAACCCTTGTTGCTTGTTGCATACCTATTTTTTTTTAATTAGAAATCTAGCATTCTATTCATACTAAGTCAAACAAATAGAATCAAAGGTCATATTTTTTTAGGCAAAAATTTTCTAAAACATATATTATATGTATTTATAGATACATATGCAAAAGCTTTTCTACTATATAAAGCCAATTTTTATGTTGACTTTTCCTTCTTCCCAATCTCACTAATTACCCCCATTCACTCTTCCACTCCTGCTTTCAGGGATCGCCTTCCAATTAAACCACCTGCATCCAATTCCTTTCTCAGGCTCTGCTTTGAGGAGAATCCAAACTAAGATGGGTCATGTCGCAGGGGACCAGGAGGTGGGAGGTACTGTGATATTGACAGTCAGACCACAGAAAAAGCACACATTTCTGCGGATCTCTTAGGGGCCAAGCCCTTGACTTGCAGGGGGTGCTGCCAAGTTCTTTGAGGGGGCCATTGCTCTTCCAGACCTCTGTTCTGACTGGGGAGAGTGACAGACAGAAGGGGCGAGCCAGCAGCATGTGAGGAATCAGAAACATTTTCCTTCTGCCTTGGGAGCCTGTCACGTGGGCTGTGGGCAGCAGATTGATGTTCCTAATTACATTTGGCTTAGGCTGATATTAAGTATCTGTCTCCTTCCCAGAGCCCACAACGCTGGCGGATGGTGGAGAAGGTGCCAAGAGGCATGCTGGGTAGCTGAGGCTGACAATCTGGGATTTTAAATATCCATGAGAGAGAAACATGGACAAGTCACAGTCGTGGGGGGCAGGGTGGCTCCTGTTCTTGAGTTGCCCTTTAATGGTTTCCAAGGGCTACGGGGGCTTCAGAAAGGCTTTGAGGTCCATCCTCCTGTCTTGAGGCTGACCTGCCCAAGACAGCCCAGACAGGGCATGNGGCATGTGACCCCTTCTGATGCTGGACAGCTTGCTAAGGGGAAATGCTTTCATGGATCCAATTTAAATTTCTTCTGTTGCAGGTCAAACGTTTACTCTGCTTGATTTTGTTCTTGGTGGCATTAAATATTCACTGAGCACCTACTGTGTGCCCGGGGTACACAGTAAGAGAAGACATGCCCTGGTTCTCTGTACGCTTGCAGGCTCACAGTCTGTATTGGCCAGAGCTCATGAAAACAAGACCAGACACTGGGACTCAAAGGCAACATGGGGACCCGTGGGGGCTGGAGTTGTCAGGCGTTTGGCAAGGAGATGGGACCGTGAGAGGCAGAGAG
>SJYQ01004056.1:7013-18320 GCA_006410935.1 Redunca redunca
AGATGATAGCCTATTTTCTTACTCTTCTTTCTTACACAAAATGCATTCCAAAATTTCATGGAAAGAATGTTCTTTCTTGTAAGAAATTATGGTTTATATAAAGGACTGTTACGATTCTTTCACTATCTGAAGCAAAATTTTGAAATTCCTATTTTCATTCATTCATTTAAAAAAGTAACGTTGAGCTAAGTGAAACAAATTTACAAGTAAATAAATGATAATTCTTCAAGGTTAATTGGTATTTCCACAAATCATTGATAAGATAATGTAAAAACCCCTCACCCAATTACCCTATCTCCAATTTCTCAAATCCAATATTTTATAATGGGATTTACCTTACCAATCACTGTGGCCAATTATGATTAATTTACATAGTACATGGCCTTATTAATCATTATAATCACACTCAACTTAGATCCATAAGAATGTAATTTAATATAAAAATGCAATTTGGTCAAGAAATTGAATTGAAAATGAATCCCAAATGAATGGTGAATTAATTTTAGTTGCAAAGTGTACTGAACAAACTGATTATAACAACAACAAAAGACCCACAACTTTAATACTGAATTGATTTAACTGATTAAACATGGAGCATAGCATTTCAAGGACTGAGAAGCTATCACTGTAAAAGTCAAGAATGTAGAATACTGTATATCTTTCTGTTTAGGGTGGCATTTTAAAAACTCCCAGTTCAGTTCAGTTCAGTCACCCAGTCATGTTTGACTCAGCAATCTAACAGTCACGCCGGGCTGCCTTTTCACCACCAATGCCCAGAGCTTGCTCAAACTCATGTCCATTGAGTTGGTGATGCCAATCAACCATCTCACCTTCTGTCATCCCCTTCTCTTAATGCCTTCAATTATTCCTGGCATAAGGGTCTTGTCTAAGGAGTCACTTCTCCTCATCAGGTGGCCAAAGTATTGGAGTTTCAGCTTCAGCATCAGTCCTTCCAATGAATATTCTGGACTGACTTCCTTTAGGATTGATTGGTTGGATCTCCAGGCAGTCTAAGGGACTCTCAAGAGTATTCTCCAACATCACAGTTCAAATGCATCAAATCTTCGGTGCTCCATTTTCTTTATAGTCCAACTCTCACATCCATGTGTGACTACTGGAAAAACCATAGCTTTGACTAGACAGAACTTGTAGACAAAGTAATGTCTCTACTTTTTAATGTGCTGTCTAGGTAGGTTATAGCTTTTCTTCCAAGGAGCAAGCGTCTTTTAATTTCATGGCTGCAGTCACCATCTGCAGTGAGTTTGGAGCTCAAGAAAATAAAGTCTGTCAATGTTTGCATTGCTACCCCATTTTTTGCCATGAAGTGATGGGACCAGATGCCGTGATGTTTCTTTTTTGAATGTTCAGTTTTAAGATAACATTTTCACTCTTCTATTTCACTTTCATCAAGAGGCTCTTTAGTTCTTTGCTTTCTGCAAAGAAACATCCAATGGATGTTGGCAATTTGATCTATTGTTCTTCTGCCTTTTCTAAATCCAGCTTGAACATCTGGATGTTCTTGATTGATGTACTATTGAAGCCTGGCTTAGGGAATTTTGAGCATTATTTTGCTAGTGTGTGAAATGAGTGCAATTGTGCAGTAATTTGAGCATTCTTTAGCATTGCCTTTTTTTGTGACTGGAATGAAAACTGATCTCTCCAGTCTGAGGCCACTGCAGAGTTTTCCAAATTTGCTGGCATATTGAGTGAAGCACTTTAACAGCATCATCTTTTAGGATTTGAAATAGCCCAGGTAGAATTCCATCACCTCCATTAGCTTTGTTCATATGATTCTTATGGCCCACTTGACTTCTCATTCTAAGATGTCTGGCTTTAGGTGAGTGATCACACCAAAGTGGTTATCTGGGTCACTGGATCTTTTTTGTATATTTCTTCTGTACTCTTGCCACATCTTTTTGCTATCTTCTGCTTCTGTTAGGTCCATACCATGTCTGTCCTTTATTGTACCCATATTTGCATGAAATGTTCCCTTGGTATCTCTAATTTTCTTGAAGAGATCTCGAGTCTTCTCCATTCTGTTGTTTTCTTCTATTTCTTTGCATTGATCACTGAGGGAGGCTTTCTTATATCTCTTTACTATTCTTTGGAACTCTGCATTCAGATAGGTATGTTTTTCCTTTTTTCCTTTACCTTTAGCTTCTCTTCTTTCCTCAGCTGTTTCTAAGGCCTCCTCAGACAACCATTTAACTTTTTTGCATTTTTTTTTTCTTTTTCTTGGAGATGGTCTTGATCACTGCCTCCTGTACAATGTTATGAACCTCTGTTTGTAGTTCTTCAGGTACTCTATCAGATCTAATCCCTTGAATTTCTTTGTCACTTCCACTGTTTAATCGTGAGGAATTTTATTTTGGTCATACCTGAATGTCTAGTGGTTTTTCCTATTTTTTTTTCAATTTAAGTCCTAATTTTGCAATAAGGAGGGCATGATCTGAGCCACAGTCAGCTCCTGGTCTTGTTTTTGCTGACCCTGTAGAGCTTCTCCGTCTTCAGTTGCAAAGAATATAATCAATCTGATTTCACTATTGACCATCTAGGGTTTTAAATTTTCTGTTGAGGGTACACAGCCCCACCCATCAACAGAAAACTGAAAACTCGAGTGCGTTATTTTTAAAGAAGCAAATAAGCATTAAATGCCCTTACCTTCCAACGGTGTAAAGAATTTGACCAGACTCAGAGACCAGTAGAAAGATACATGCTTTTCCCTTCTATAGTATTTTGTGCTGCATTGTGCTTAGTCACTCAGTTGTTTCTGACTCTGTGACTCCATGGACTGTAGCCTACCTGGCTCCTCTCTCCGTGGGGATTTTCCAGGCAAGTATACTGGAGTGGATTTCCAGGCCCTCCTCCATGGGATCTTCCCAACCTAGGGATCAAACCCAGGTCTTCCACATTGCAGGCAGGCTCTTTACAGTCTAAGCCACCAGGGAAACCTTAACTATATGCAAATTTTAAAAATTAGGAAGTTAGTTTTTGTTTGTTTTCAAAGTGAGTGAGAAAGAAATGTACTTTCATATATGTGTCTTAAAGTAAAACTTCTAATAAGAATTAGATTGCTGAAATCAAGATGATATTCTTCATAAAGAAAGTGAAAGAGAAACATTTTGTATCTCCTATACTGTTGGCCCTATGCCATAAGAATATATGTAAAAATTAATGGATTCAATGAAAGAGGAAAGAAGAGTGACACTTATCTGGAAATAAAATGCTTGTTCAATGTATAGAAAAATCTCACAATGCTAACATCATAACTGTAGGTCTCTTACATATAAAAAAGAATGTTGATCTGCATGTAGTCAAGCAACAATTGCCAGCAACTATCAGTAAAATTTCAGCATTGTTCTCATATTTATAATTTCTGCTAATGATTAATATTGTACTTCTGGGTGAAACAACCAATTATGTGATTTTGGGCAAAATTTTAAAATAATTTTATTTATACTTTAGATATTTCTTTCATTTGTACATTTTACATGTTTGAACTTTTTTGTATCCACTCAATTCAATGTGTCCAACTGTACACGTTTCCTTAATAATTAGCTAAAGTTATAGGTACTTTTTGAGGTGTTGAAATGAGGTGAATGATCCATTCAAAGACTTGTCATTGAGTTGTTACAAGCTAACAGACAAACCCTGATAATAAATTTTACAGAGTAAATTCTAAGCAAAGTTTGAAAGCTATTCCTGGATCAATGATTTAGATTAGTAGATATTCAATTTATAGAAAGAAGTGAAGCAGGAATACTAAAATAAAATTTTTATTAATCATCCCATACTTCTCCTTCTATCTTATATTACTTAAAGAAACACTAAACAAATCATTGTATGGTGCTATTGACTTTGTCTTATTAAAATTTAAAGACTATGATGGATTCACCTTACAGGATGCCATTATTTTGATGAAAGTATTCTTATAAAATGTATAGCTCCCTCATATCCTCAAAATTTTTTAGATGGTTTTCAAGAAAAGACAAAGCACCTTCCCATGCCCAAGTTGAATAGAAAACAGAGAAATGAAAAAAATAGCGATAATAAATAAATGGTACATCAATGTATGAGTGATTGGATATTAATTTAAACTCATGTTTTCTAAAAATGAAGACATATGCAAAACTTGGTTAGTTATGTGAAGTGAAGTCGCTCAGTCGTGTCCAACTCTTTGTGACCCCATGGAGACCAGGATCCTCCGTCCATGGGATTTTCTAGGCAAGAGTACTGGAGTGGGTTGCCGTTTCCTTCTCCAGGGAACTTCCCGACCCGGGATCGAACCCAGGTCTCCCACATTGTAGACAGATGCTTTCCGTCTGAGCCACCATTTGATCTTAGCCAAAAGGCCGAGAAGCAATTAGAATTCTAATTAATTCTATCTGATCAGAAGATAATCTTCAGAATTTTTTCTGTTAAATACAATGCAAATTTGTTCTGAATATCTTTATCAATGACAGTTGTAAAAATGGATGGCATTTTTAATAGTAAGATTGTAGAACAAATATTTATGATACAAATGTTTCTTACATTATCCTTTTAGAAGACTGATGCCATATATGAAATGAATCACCAGTCCAGGTTCGATGCATGATACTGGATGCTTGGGGCTGGTGCACTGGGACGACCCAAAGGGATGGTACAGGGAGAGAGGAGGGAGGGGGCTTCAGGATGGGGAACACTTGTATACCTGTGGCAGATTCATGTTGGTGTATGGCAAAACCAATACAATATTGTAAAGTAATTAACCTCCAATTAAAATAAATAAATTTATATTAAAGAAAGACTGATACCATAACATTGATATTATATTATAGGCTAACTAAAAAAGGCATTTCAGAAGAATTCAAAGCTAACAAGGTTTATGTCTGTAATACTCTGATAGAACAATTTGTAAAGAAAGACATCCAGCAGATGGACTCAGATCATGACTCTATTTTAATTAGTCTCAGATCTTTGATGGAGTTAGAAAATACTGGTTGAATTCTCAGATAAAATCCAGATGTATAGCTAATGTGTATTGCTGATAGTAAGAAAATTTAAATACCATTTATGGTAATAGAATAGTTGTTGTTAAGATTGAGAAAAGATCATGAGTTTCATCCTCAGTTGAGTGAAGGATCAACTCACAAGTCTAAACTGATACAGGCTTCAAAAGAATTCTTCCAGAACCAATATTTTCCCCATTTTGGGTCTGCTCAAGTAAATTTATCTAATCTTAAGGTGCTCTCCATGAATTAGGTAAAACTGAACCCTATTGAAGGAAAATGGAAAGGTGAAGCTGAAGTACTGTTGGACAGGTGGGAGTTATTCTTTTTCTGTGAGAGTATCTTTTCTCTGACATTCCAGTCACAGAGGCACTTGTTTTCCTGTTATCAAGTCTAAGGGCTTATATAAAGTAAATCAACTCACAAGACATTTTGCAACCCATTATTTCAGAAGAATTAAGGCGCTCTTTCTTAAGAATCTAGAGAACACACATGTTCTACCCTGCCTCCCTAAATTAGACTCAGTCCTAGATCTCTAGTCCCATGAAAATAATAAAATTAATTTCCTTATCCATTGTAACCCAGGTGACTAATAGGGTCTGATAAAACAATTTGACAGCAAATTGCTTCATTACTCAGTAAATGAAAGGTGTACTCAGTGAAGGTCAGTGTTCACTTCTTGATGCATATTAAGTGGGGAAATGAAGAAATTGTCATCCTTAGCTTTTCCAGAGACAGTTACCTTTCCTGCTGATAATTTAACCTACTTCATCCCTAAAGAAATTAATAAATGAACATTCACTTCCAGCTCTTTTTCTGCATGAACTGAAGGAGTTTCATGCTTTGCCAAGATTCTACATTCTAAATCCCTAGGGCAAAGGGGAAGACTCATTTTGCTACCTGCAAGCAAAAATTGTCCAAATGAGAATATGTATTACTTATTCAGCAATGGTTGTGGGAATACACTCCAGATGGGTTGGATCCCTATCCATAAACCTCTACCTTCTGTTCTTATGGCTCAGCAATGCATTTTCACCTCTCTTAAATTTTCTGAATTAAACCATTCCAATTATAAAAATGTAACAAAGTCCCTGATACTTAGATATGTTTAATACAAATAGGTCTATATGTTGAGATTAGTGATCTTTCAAAGAAAAATAAAGATTATATCCCACCTTTTAATGGTCCTGACTCTCTCTCCAAACAATATCTTTCTAACCATTTCCAGAGTTCTACTCCTTAGAGTTAGAAGTTCCTTTCTTTTACTGTGTGAGCCTGTGTCCTACAAAGTGTAAACACTTTAAATTCATAGATACTTAGAATGAATTGATTTACTCACTGGCTTTCTTTCACAAGAAGCCAGAGCAGCAGGAAAGCCATTTTACATACAGTAAACCCCTGCGGAATCTGATGTTTCTAATCACATACAAATAAGCAGCAATATGTTGGATATTTAGTTATCAAGACAGCAAGAAAAAAAATTTTTTTTAATGATCTGATATGGCAGAAAGAGCTGGGACACAATAATTTATTGGTTCATTAATTCATGTGTCATTTTTCTCTTCCCTCACATCTAAAATACACACAAATTCCAAACAGGTACCTAGACATTTAGAGATTTCTTTCCTTGGAGATTTATACAAGGAAGAAAACAGAAGCATTATTTATTTTTGGTAAGGGCTTAATCTTATTATTCTCATGATCTAGGGGTTGGAATGGGGTTCAGAGAGGAAACAAAGATGTATAAAATAAGTTATTTTTTCTCTCTTAGACTATGAAGACAATAAAGATGTGAGGGCCAAAAGTAATAATTAAACTGTTATCTTGAGATTGTCTTCCTGTGCATTGAATGCCAGGAAATAGTGACCTATAACTGGCATAAAACTATGAATTTACTCACTGTCCATATAGTCAAAGCTATGATTTTTCCAATAGTCGTGTAGGGATGTGAGAGTTGGATCATAAAAAAGGCTAAGTGCTGAAGAATTGATGCTTTCAAACTGTGGTGTTGAAGACTTGAGAGTCCCTTGGACTGCAAAGAGATCAAACTAGTCAATCCTAAGGGAAATCAATCCCAAATATTCATTGGAAGGACTGATGCTGAGGCTGAAGCTCCAATACTTTGGCCACTTGATGCGAAGAGCCAACTCATTGGGAAAGATCCCGATGCTGGGAAAGATTGAAGGCAGGAGGAAAAGGGGACAGCAGAGGGTGAGATGATTGCATGTCATCACTGACTTGATGGACATGAGTTTGAGCAAGCTCCTTTCCTCCCTGAATATGTGTGAGTCTTTCTTTATAGTCTTCAACATAGAAGATCTGTTCTGCTAGTCCCCAATTCAATTTCAGCAAGAGTCACTCTGTATTTAGTTGTAGTTTTGATGTGCTCATGGTGAAGAGGCTAGCCAAGTGTCCTGTGCTGCCATCTTGAAAGCCTCCTCTAAAGTAGATATTATTAAATCTTTTTTACAAATAACTGAGATTCACTACATTAAGATGGCTTGTTTTACATTTCTACACATTCGTATAGAGATGTGTTTTGAATCCAGGGTTCTTCAACTGTAGGTCATGCCACTATTACCAATAGTGATTTTTTTTTTAAACTTGTCTAGATTTTTCCTTTGAAGTTAAAGGAAAAATGATGACACATGGAAGGAGTGGTCAAGGAAAGACCATGTGTTCTATTGGCCTGATAGATTTTTACAATCTTGTTTTCTATTAAAGCATCTGTCTAGAATGTGGGAGACCCAGATTCAATCCCTGGGTTGGGAAGATCCCCTGGAGAAGGAAATGGCAATCCACTCCTTTACTATTGCCTGGAAAATCCCATGGACAGAAGAGCCTGGAAGGCTACATACAGTCCATGGGGTCTTAAAGAGTCTGACACAACTGAGTGACTTCACTTTCTATTGCTTTTAATTCATTTACCTTTTGTGTTTATTTCTTGTGTTATTAATAATTGCTGCATGAATGTATATTTGTGAAACTATACTCAATGACTGATTTTCATAATCAAAATAAATTAGACAATATCATTACAAGCATACCTTAGAGATATTATGAGATTAGTTCCAGACCACCACAATAAGACAAATGTTGTTGTTGAAATACACACACACACACACACACACATACATATTTAGGTGAGTAAATTTTCAGTGTTACTCAAAACTTCTGAGAGAGTATTTTGAAGCAGTTTGTTTCTTGACTCCTTGACATGTGCAGAATTGGGTGTTTAAACTTAAAACCAGATCATGAGTGAAAACTAAGGATAGCTAAAACTAAAGGAAAGAAAAAAGAAAGGATTCTACCTTTTCTTGGGACGGGGTGGGGGGGAACCTGAGTAGATGGCAAATTTCTTAATTCCCCATGATCAGATCAACTTTCCATCACTATCGAGAGTGAAAAGGCAGTAGATAAGTAATGATGGAAGAAATTTGTCTTACTTGTGTAACTACATGGTTCCCCTGTCCTGGATACAATCAGAAAATGTCTGAATGTGAGGTAGACAGATATTCTTGCATTCCTAGAATAAATAGAAAATATACTTAAGATATGTTTTAATTTTTTTGAGGCAGATATATTTGTAGAGAAAATATTTTTCAACTTAAATTATAACCAAAAAATATAGAGAGATATGTTATTATCTATCTTTGTATCTGTTTATATCTGTTATAAAGTGATATATGTATAATAGTGGAAATAATAATGGTCAAAGGACAGATAACCTAGAATCTGATTTCTGGTTATCAGAAATAAATTGGTAATATTTACCAAGTCATCTGAATCTAACTCATCCACACCGTCTGAAAATGAGAAAAACAGAATAAATAATTTCTATGATCATTTTAGTCTTCAAAGTCATTTGACTTTACTTACCCAAACTGAGCTCTCTGTGCCTATTAATCTGCTTATCCCTAGGAATAATGAAAAGATGTATAAAAAGTTACAAATCAAAAGAGAAAATAAATCAGCAAACATAAAAGCTGAGAATAGTTTTGCCCTGAAATGATCCTATCATTTCAAGTATCAAGGCTACTATCAACAATGCAAACTCCCACTTATCTAATTTCTTGTGTGTTCCAGACATTGATCCATAGACTTTCTATACATTTCCCTGCAATTATCACAAAAATCATACAAGCATGTACTTTATTGATAAAGCAACTGAAGCCTGTAGAGCTTCAGTAATTATTTTGATGCCACCCAGTTAAGTGATCAGAGCCATGATTCAAATATTATTTTTAACAATAAATTTAAAATTATTTTTATCTTTGGATTACTGCTCTTTACATGGACTCTAGTGTTCAAAGAAGGCTTTTTCAAAAGTATTTGTTTATTTGGTTGCACTGTGTCTTAGATACAGCACACAGGATCTTTAATTTTGGCATGTGAACTCTTAGTTGCAGCATGTGGGATCTAGGAGAGTAGGGGCTACTCTCTAGTTGTGATACATGGGCTTCTCATTGTGATGGCTTCTCTTGTTGCAGAGCATGGTCTCTAGGGACATGAGCTTCAGTAGTTGCAGCATGCAGGCTCAGTAGTTGCGGCTTGCAGGCTCTGAAGTGCCAGCTCAGTAGTTATGATGCACGAACTTAGTTGCCCCAAGGTGTGTGGAATCTTCCTGGCCTGTGTCCCCTGCATTGGCAGGGGATTTCTGTCCACTGTACCATCAGGGAAGTCCACAAAGAAGGTTGTTTAAAGAGCAAGTAAATTTGATAAGACTTTAAAGAACTAAATATAAAATGGAGGAAAAACAGAAGGGAGAGAGGGATTAGGATAGTTTTTGTATATTTATGCATACTAAAGTCCAAGCTGTCATTAGAGCCTACATAAACACACAGACACAGAACCATATACACATATATATTGAAAGATACAGTGCATACTATGGACAATGTCTGAACCTTCCAGTAAGCACTCATTCTTTACAGCTGTTAGATAAAATATTAGTTGCATTAATATCAACATTTATCTTTTTATACATTTTATTCCTTTATAATGTTTTACAACTTAAAGAATTAATAACAGTTATTTGTACATATGAAGGGAGTAAAATTTACTAATTAACAACCTCCCTTTCCAGACATGGTGTATTTACTAGCAAAAACCATACTGAGTTTGTGTTTCATTTCCCACAAAAGTATAGCTATTAACTTTCCTTCATCTCCCACATATCTGTTAACTTGGCAGTTTGATTTTACTTTGGACTATTCACTGCCAATTACTTGCTCAAGTATGTTTACAGCTATTCCTTCTATAGTTCCATTTATATAATGGAGATATAATGACATAAGTAAATATATTATCATGATCATTGCATTAAATGATAGATGAATAGAGTTATTTACCAACTATATGGCAAAATTTGAAATATTTTTGATAAAAATCTAAAAACTAAAATTATTCCTTATACTTTCTGGAAAAACAGTCTGGTTCCAAATAGGAAAAGGAGTACCTCAAGGCTGTATATTGTCACCCTGCTTATTTAACTTATATGCAGAGTACATCATGAGAAACGCTGAACTGGAAGAAACACAAGCTGGAATCAAGATTCCCGGGAGAAATACCAATAACCTCAGATATGCAGATGACACCACCCTTGCGGTAGAAAGTGAAGAGGAGCTAAAAAGCCTCTTAAAGAAAGTGACAGAGGAGAGCGAAAAAGTTGGCTTAAAGCTTAACATTCAGAAAACGAAAATCATGGCATCCGGTCCCATCACTTCATGGGAAATAGATGGGGAAACAGTGGAAACAGTGTCAGACTTTATTTTTTGGGCTCCAAAATCACTGCAGATGGTGACTGCAGCATGAAATTAAAAGACGCTTACTCCTTGGAAGAAAAGTTATGACCAACCTAGATAGTATATTCAAAAGCAGAGAAAATATTTTGCCGACAGACTAAGGTCCGTCTAATCAAGGCTATAGTTTTCCCAGTGGTCATGTATAAATGTGAGAGTTGGACTGTGAAGAAGGCTGAGCACCGAAGAATTGATGCGTTTGAACTGTGGTGTTGGAGAAGACTCTTGAGAGTCCCTTGGACTGCAAGGAGATCCAACCAGTCCATTCTGAAGGAGATCAACCCTGGGATTTCTTTGGAAGGAATGATGCTAAAGCTGAAACTCCAGTATTTTGGCCACCTCATGCAAAGAGTTGACTTATTGGAAAAGACTCTGATGCTGGGAGGGATTGGGGGCAGGAGAAGGGGATGATCGAGGATGAGATGGCTAGATGGCATCACGGACTCGATGGACATGAGTCTGAGTGAACTCTGGGAGATGGTGATGGACAGGGAGGCCTGGCGTGCTGCGATTCA
>SJYQ01004056.1:27963-41666 GCA_006410935.1 Redunca redunca
AACTAATCACTGTAAAATAATTCAGAATTAAATTTTCAGAGTAATAAAGAATTATAGTTTAGAAAATAATGTCATATATATAATTGTCATGAAAAGAAAATAAGAAAAGATATCCATTAATTTTATTTTTATAATTTGTGGAATTCGTAAAGCTTAAAAAATAAAGCAATGGGTTGTTAGAAGGTTTCTCACCATTTATAGCTTCAGGATTACTTTTTGGTGGTGGTGGTGGTGGGTTTTACTTTTTCCTTAATTTATTTATTTTAATTGGAGGCAAATTACTTTACAATATTGTAGTGGGTTTTATCATACACTGACATGAATCAGCCATGGGTGTTCATGTGTTACCCATCCTGAACTCCCCTCCCACATCCCTCCCCATCCCATCCCTCAGGGTCATCCCAGTGCACCAGCCCTGAGCACCTTGTCTCATGCATCAAGCCTGGAGTGGCGATCTGTTTCACATATGATAATATACATGTTTCAGTGCTATTCTCTGAAATCATCTCACCCTTGCCTTCTCCCACAGAGTCCAAAAGACTGTTCTACACTTCTGTGTCTCTTTTGCTGTCTCACATATAGGGTCATCATTACCATCTTTCTAAATTCCATATATATGTGTTAATATACTGTATTGGTGTTTTTCATTTTGACTTACTTCACTCTGTATAATAGGCTCCAGTTTCATCCACCTCATTAGAACTAATTCAAATATATTCTTTTTGATGGCTGAGTAATATTCCACTGTGCATATGTACCACAGCTTTCTCATCCATTTGTCTGCTGATGGACATCTAGGTTGCTTCCATGTCCTGGCTATTATAAACAGTGCTGTGATGAACATTGGGGTACACGTGTCTCCTTCAATTCCAGTTTCCTTGGTATGTATGCCCAGCAGTGGGATTGCTGGGTCATATGGCAGTTCTATTTCCAGATTTTTAAGGAATCTCCACATTGTTCTCCATAGTGTCTGTACTAGTTTGCATTCCCACCAACAGTGTAAGAGGGTTCCCTTTTCTCCACACCCTCTCCAGCATTTATTGTTTGTAGGCCTTTGGATAGCAGCCATTCTGACCAGTGTGAGATGGTACCTCATTGTGGTTTTGATTTGCATTTCTCTGATAATGAGTGATGTTGAGCATCTTTTCATGTGTTTGTTAGCCATCTGTATGTCTTCTGTGGAGAAATGTCTGTTTAGTTCGTTGGCCCATTTTTTGACTGGGCATTTTTTCTTCTGGAGTTAAGCTGAAGGAGTTGTTGTATATTTTTAGGATTAATTCCTTGTCAGTTGATTCATTTGCTATTACTTTCTCCCATTCTGGTGGCTGTCTTTTCACTTTGCTTATAGTTTCCTTCATTGCACAAAAGCTTTTAAGTTTATTTAAGTCCCATTTGTTTATTTTTGCTTTTATTTCCAATATTCTGGAAGGTGGGTCATAGAGGATCCTGCTGTGATTTATGTCAGAGACTGTTTTGCCTATGTTTTTCTCTAGTATTTTTATAATTTCTGGTCTTACATTTAGATTTTTAATCCATTTTGAGTTTGTTTTTAAGTATGGTGTTAGAGAGTGTTCTAGTTTCATTATTTTACAAGTGGTTGAGGATGTCATCCATTGAAGTACTTCATGGATGGTCTAAGAATACTCATTCAATGTGTTTTCAGTATGTGCTGTGCTATGCTTAATTGCTCAGTCATGTCCAACTCTTTGTGACCCATGAACTGTAGCCCACCAGGCTCCTCTGTCCATAGTTATTCTCCAAGCAAGGATACTGGAGTGAATTGCCATGCCCTCCTCCAGGGGATCTTCCCAACCCAGGGATCAAACCCAGGTCTCCTGCATTGCAGGTGGATTGATTACCAGCTGAGCTACCAGGGAAGCCCCCATACTTTCAGTATAATAAATATGAATAAATTAGAATAACTGCTTGAGAACTAGTCTATCACATCAATTCAGCACCCAAAACTCTGATCTTTGCTTATTATTTTCCTTTTCACATAATATTTTAATCTGTTTCTAAAATTTTGCTGGGTTATAAAGCAACTCTATTTAGAAATACCTTGTCAATAAGACATATAATTCATGTAAATTCAAGTGTCACTATGCTAATAAATACATCTCTAATTTTGACTTATTTATGATATATAATTGTGCTTGGAATTCAGCCAATCAGATCTTATTTTGCTTGGTTGACTTAATCAGGTAATCAACATACTTTTATTAAGAGCTTACAATGTGAAATGATAAGTAACTTTTTCATTAAAATGGATANGATAATATCAACAAAGACTACCTGAGATAACTGTTTTCTATTTCACAACAGTAAAGCAAAATCCCATTCAGAAATAGCCAATATTAATGCAGATTGCTTCTTATTGTTGCTCTTTGTTGTTTAGGGATAATGGTTAGGGAAAGAAACATTATAAAATCTAGGGCAATGATGATTACAGTTTACCTTCAATTTTAACAAAATATTTGAACCACTGATATATTTAGTTTTCCTGTTAAAATCATGTGGAAATTACAGAAGCATATTAAGTACACTCTACTTTTGGTAAGTACTTTCCTTATGCTCTTTGATTCTTGACAACTCTTCAAGATTGGTGTTACTATCTTTAATTTACTGGTAACGTGACTAAAATTGAGTGTTTAAGACTTAAATTTTAAGAACTAAAATACTTTATTTATAGTCAAACACCTTGATATATAGTATATGCAAGAATGGAACTAAAATGAATAGTGAAACTGTTAGTGACTCAGTCATGTGGATCTCTTTGTGACCCCCAAGGATTGTAACCTGCCAGGCTTTTATGTCCATGGAATTCTCCAGGCAATACTGGAGTGGGTTACAGATCCCTTCTCCAGGGGATTTTCCTGACCGAGGGATCAAATCTGGGTCTTCTGCTTTGCAGACTGATTGTTTACTATCTGAGCCACCAGGGAAGCCCAAGAATAGAACTAACATCTGTCCAAAGGCCCTGCAAATAAAGAAGTTAGGGTTTCTATAGCTTAACACTGTCTACTAAAATATATAGCTTGCCAACATGCTTAAATTAGTTACACCTTAGGACCATTTTGCTGTAAAATTTCACTTTTAAGAACCATGTTATTAAAGAGAGATTTAGAAATTCTGTAACTGAAATATTTTCTATTTTAGTATTGGACTACAAATATTTCTAACTATGACAAAAAGCGTTATCTTTTCTGTCACCAGCATGATAGCACATTATACTCTATTTTAAGTGGGAAAACTAAAATATATTGTAATATCAGAAACCTTGCCCAAGGTGGCAAAGCAAGTGTTCCATTTTCCAAAAGATATGATTGTGTCCTGTTTCTCTGAACACCCAAGCTTTATTCTGATATGTCTTTACATTTGTCCATTTATTGATACATATTTTTAAAGTCCTCATCTTGAATGTGTTTAATTTTCCCTACATGTCTTGGAAGACAACATCTTTAATAGCTTAATAAGTCATTCTTGAGAAATCTGTATGCAGGTCAGGAAGCAACAGTTAGAACTGGACATGGAACAACAGACTGGTTCCAAATAGGAAAAGGAGTACGTCAAGGCTGTATATTGTCACCCTGCTTATTTAACTTCTATGCAGAGTACATCATGAGAAACGCTGGGCTGGAAGAAACACAAGCTGGAATCAAGATTCCTCGGAGAAATATCAGTAACCTCAGATATGCAGATGACACCACCCTTATGGCAGAAAGTGAAGAGGAGCTAAAAAACCTCTTGATGAAAGTGAAAGAGGAGAGTGAAAAAGTTGGCTTAAAGCTCAACATTCAGAAAATGAAGATCATGGCATCTGGTCCCATCCCTTCATGGGAAATAGATGGGGAAACGGTAAAAACAGTGTCAGACTTTATTTTTGGGGGCTCCAAAATCACTGCAGATGGNTAAAGCTGAAGCTCCAGTACTTTGGCCACCTGATGCGAAGAGTTGACTCATTGGAAAAGACTCTGATGCTGGGAGAGATTGGGGGCAGGAGGAGAAGGGGACAACTCAGGATGAGATGGCTGGATGGCATCACGGACTCGATGGACGTGAGTGTGAGTGAACTCCGGGAGATGGTGATGGACAGGGAGGCCTGGTGTGCTGCGATTCATGGGGTCGCAAAGAGTCGAACATGACTGAGCGACTGAACTGAACTGAAGTCATTCAAATAAATGCTTATTTATTTGAATTTGTGACATTTTAGTCAAACAAATTTGCTGTTTTATTTACCTCAGTGTGGTATTATTAAAATACACAGCTGCCTTCGCTTTGGTGTGGGATGCTCTAGACACTCTGCCTGTCCAAGTACATTGATATTCTTGTATATTTGAAGCCTCACGTCTCAGTACACACTTAACACCTTACAAAAACAACATCCTATTCATGTGAGATGAGTAGGGATATTAGCTCTTCACAACAATTCAGCCTATGACTGCTTATTTAATACAATTTACTTATGATCTGTGTAGCTCTGCCTTGTTAGAGGTCTCAGTCCTCTTAGAAGCCAGGTTGCCATTTTAAAATACAGCATATTTGTGTTTTCAGAATCTCTCAGATTACATGGATATGGCTTGATTGCTTGCTCCTTGAAAAAAGAAATTATTTTCTGTTCTGACTAAGTGACTTTTTAAAGTAAAATCTCACTTTCCAAAGGGACATATCATTAAATTATTGCTCCATTCCACCCTCAAGGGGGTGGGAAGAAGGATAAGAAGGGTTTAAGGTAAAAGCAGAATTATCAGTGCCTACAAATTGAGCCTGTAAATGGAGAAGACTTCTCATCCATAGCTACAGTCCCAGTAGCATAACAACATAATTAGCTTTGGAGTTTTAGTAATTACCAACCGAATTCCCAAGGGAGAAAAAAAAAAAGTCTTGAAATTACTGATGTGCAATCACAAAGAAAATTGTGAAGTTTCCTGTTAAATTTTACTTCAGCTCATAATAAGAAATGTTGGCCAAAAACTTTGTGAGGAAAGACTAAGCTTAAAAAGAAAATTTCTAATTTCAGAAATCTTTCAGCAGTTTTTTTCGTATCCCAATAGCCTGTCACTATTTGCAGCCACATTTGGAACACTGCAGCCACTAAATTAAACAAAGGAAATCTGCCCAATTCTGTCCATTTCCATGACTCATTTTGACATGTGTGCCTGGACTGAGATTCAACCTCCTGACTCCTTTATCCTTATTTCTCATGTTTACTACCTTAGGCCCAAACTCCAAAATATTCCATCCTGTACTAAGGAGTGTGGTACCAGTATACATATTTGCACATTTATACATACACTCCATCAGAATGAAATTACTAATCCTCATATCACCTTAACTTGTTATGTGACCATGATTAAATAACATAACATGCATTGACCTGAATTCTATTTTCCAAACTCCAAGGATATACTCCCTGTTTTATAAAATGTATTTGATAAATTATATTGTATTATTCATAATATTGATCGACTCTGTCAACAAATTCACCCATGCTATTTTCTCTCATAAAACAGATCTCTGACCACCGTACCCTTGTTCTTATCTAGAAGAGTTCATTTCAGTTCATTTGCTCAGTCATGTCTGACATTTTGCGATCCCATTGACTGCAGCATGGCAGGCATCCCTGTCCATCACCAGTTTCCAGAGCTTACTCAAACTCCTGTCCTTCAAGTTGGTGATGCCATCCAGACATCTCATCCTCTGTCATCCGCTTCTTCTCCTGCCTTCAGTCTTTCCCAGCATCAGGGTATTTTCCAATAGGACAGTTCTTCACATAAGGTGGTGAAAGTATTGGAGCTGCAAATTCAGCATCAGTCCTTCACATGAATATTCAGGACTGATTTTCTTTAGGAATGACAGGTTGGATGGCCTTGCAGTCCAAGGGACTCTCAAGAGTGTACTCCAACACCACAGTTCAAAAGCATCAATTCATTGCTCAGTATTTTTATAGTCCAACTCTAAAATCCATACATGACTAATGGAAAACCAATAACTTTGACTAGATGAAATTTTGTTGGCAAAGAAATGTCTCTGCTTTTTAATTCGCTGTCTAGCTTGGTCATAGCTTTTCTTCCAAGTAGCAAAAGTCTTGTAATTTCATGGCTTCGGTTACCATCTGCAGTGATTTTGGAGCCCAAACAAATAAAGTCTGTCAATGTTTCCATTGTATCTCCATCTATTTGCCATAATGTGATGTGACTGGAAGCGATAATAGTTTTCTGAATGTTGAGTTTTAAACCAAATTTTTCACTCTCCACTCTCATTTTCATCTAGAGGCTCTTTAGTTCTTCTTCTCTTTCTGCCATAAGGGTGGTGTCATCTGCGTATCTAAGCTTATTGATATTTCTCCCAGTATCTTGATTCCAGCTTGTGCTTTATCCAACTTGGCATTTCACATGATGTACACTGCATATAAGTTAAATATGCATGGTGACAATATACAGCCTTGATGTACTCCTTTTCCTATTTGGAACCAGTCAGTTGTTCCATGTCCAGTTCTACCTGTTGCCTCTTGACCTGCATACGGATTTCTCAAGAGCCAGGTTTGGTGGTCTGGTATTCCTACCTCCTGAAGAATTTTCCAGTTTGTGGTGATCCACACAATCAAAGGCTTTGGCATAATCAATAAAGAAGAAATAGATGTTTTTCTGGAACTCTCTTGCTTTTTCAAGGATTCAGCAGATGTTGGCAATTTGATCTCTGCTTCCTCTGCCTTTTCTAAATCCAGTTTGAACTTCACGAAATTCATGGTTCACATACTGTTAAAGCCAGGCTTGGAGAATTTTGGGTATTACATTCCAGCTTTACTAAAGTTAGTATTTCAGTTCAGTCGCTCAGTCATGTTCAACTCTTACCGACCCCATGAATAACAGCACGCCAGGCCTCCAGGTCCATCACCAACTCCCAGAGTTCACTCAAATTCATGTCCATCGAGTTGGTGATGCCATCCAGCCATCTCATCCTTTGTCATCCCCTTCTCCTCCTGCTCCAAATCCCTCCCAGCATCAGAGTGTTTTCCAGTGAGTCAACTCCTCACATGAGGTGGCCAAAGTACTGGAGTCTCAGCTTTAGCATCATTCCTTTCAAAGAATACCCAGGACCGAACACCTTTAGAACAGACTGGTTAGATCTCCTTGCAGTCCAAGGGACTCTCAAGAGTCCTCTCCAATACCACAGTGCAAAAGCATCAAATCTTTGGCACTCAGCTTTCTTCACAGTCCAACTCTCACATCCATACATGACCACTGGAAAAACCATAGCCCTGACTAGGCGGACCTTTTTTGGAAAAGTAACGTCTCTGCTTTTGTATATGCTATCTAGGTAGGTCATAACTTTCCTTCCAAGGAGTAAGCGTCTTTTAATTTCATGGCTGCAGTCACCATCTGCAGTGATTTTGGAGCCCCAAAAAATAAAGTCTTAAACTGTTTCTACTGCTTTCCCATCTATTTCCCATGGAGTGATGGGACCAGATGCAATGACCTTGATTTTCTGAATGTTGAGCTTTAAACCAATTTTTTCACTCTCCTCTTTCACTTTCATCAGGAGGCTTTTTAGTTCCTCTTCACTTTTTGCCATAAGAGTGGTGTCATCTGCATATCTGAGGTTATTGCTATTTCTCCCGGCAATCTTGATTCCATCTTGTGCTTCTTCCAGCCCAGCGTTTCTCATGATGTACTCTGCATATCAGTTAAATAAGCAGAGTGACAATATACAGCCTTGATGTACTCCTTTTCCTATTTGGAACCAGTCTGTTGTTCCATGTCCAGTTCTAACTCTTGCTTCCTGACCTGTATATTTTTTCTCAAGAGGCAGGTCGGGTGGTCTGGATTCTCATCTGTTTCAGAATTTTCCACAGTTTATTGTGATCTACACAGTCAAAGGCTTTGGCATAGTCAAGAAAGCAGAAATAGATTTTTTTGTGTGTGAAACTCTCTTGCTTTTTCAATGATCCAGTGGATGTTGGCAATTTGATCCATGGTTCCTCTGCTTTTTCTAAAACAAGCTTGAACATCTGGAAGTTCACAGTTCACATATTCCTGAAGCCTGGCTTGGAGAATTTTTAGCATTACTTTACTGGCTTGTGAGATGAGTGCAATTGTGTGGTAGTTTGAGCATTCTTTGGCATTGCCTTTCTTTGGGATTTGAATGAAAACTGCCCTTTTCCAGTCCTGTGGCCACTGCCGAGTTTTCCAAATTTGCTGGCATACTGAGTGCAGCACTTTCACAGCATCATCTTTCAGGATTTGAAATAGCTCAACTAGAATTCCATGACCTCCACTAGCATTTTTCATAGTAATGCTTTCTAAGGCCCACTTGACTTCACATTCCAAGATGTCTGGCTCTAGGTGAGTGATCACACCATCGTGATTATCTTGGTCATGAAGAACTTTTTTGGACAGTTTTTCTGTGTATTTTAGCCACCTCTTCTAAATATCTTCTGCTTGTGTTAGGTCCAGACCATTTCTGTCCTTTATTGAGCCCATCTTTGCATGAAATGTTCCCTTGGTATCTCTAATTTCCTTGAAGAGATCTCTAGTCTTTCCCATTCTCTTGTTTTCCTCTATTTCTTTGCATTGATCACTGAGGAAGGCTTTCTTATCTCTCCTTGCTATTCTTTGGAACTCTGCATTCAGATGCTTATTTCTTTTCTTTTCTCCTTTGCTTTTTTCTTCTCTTCTTTTCACAGCTGTTTGTAAGGTCTCCCCAGACAGTCATTTTGGTTCTTTCACATTTCTTTTCCATGGGAATGGTCTTGATCCCTGCCTCCTGTACAATGTCATGAACCACCATCCATAGTTCATCAGGCACTCTATCAGATCTAGCCCCTTAAATCTATTTCTCACTTCCACTGTATACTCAAAAGGGGTTTGATTTAGGTCATACCATTATGCTGGGAAAAATATCAATAACTCAGATATGCAGATGACACTACCCTTAAGGCAGAAAGTGAAGAGGAACTAAAAAGCCTCTTGATGAAAGTGAAAGAGGAGAGTGAAACAGTTGGCTTAATGCTCAACATTCAGAAAACAAAGATCATGGCATCTGGTCCCATCCCTTCATGGGAAATAGATGGGGAAACAGCGGAAACAGTGTCAGACTTTATTTTGGGGGGCTTCAAAATCACTGCAGACGATGACGGCAGCCATGAAATTAAAAGACGCTTACTCCTTGGAAGAAAAGTTATGACCAACCTAGATAGTATACTCAAAAGCAGAGACATTACTTTGGCGACTAAGTTCTGTCTAGTCAAGGCTATGGTTTTTCCAATAGTCATGTATGGATGTGAGAGTTGGACTGTGAAGAAAGCTGAGTGCCAAAGAATTGATGCTTTTGAACTGTGGTGTTGGAGAAAACTCTTGAGAGTCCCTTGGACTGCAAGGAGATACAACAAGTCTATTCTGAAGGAGATCAACTCTGGGATTTCTTTGGAAGGACTGATGCTAAAACTGAAACTCCAGTATATTAGCCACCTCATGCGAAGAGTTGACTCATTGCGAGAGACTTTGATGTTGGGAGGGATTGGGGGCAGGAGGAGAAGGGGATGACAGAGGATGAGATGGCTGTATGGCATCACTGACTCGATGGACGTGAATCTGAGTGAACTCTGGGAGTTGGTGATGGACAGGGAGGCCTGGCATGCTGTGATTCATGGGATCACAAAGAGTTGGATACGACTGAGAGACTGAACTGAACTGAATGGTCTAGTGGTTTCCTCCACTTTCCTCAATTTAAGTCTGAATTTGGCAATAAGGAGTTCATGATCTGTGCCACAGTCAGCTCCCAGTCTTGTTTTTGCTGACTGTATCGTTTCTTCATCTTTGGCTGCAAGGAATATAATCAAGCTGATTTCGGTGTTGACCATCTGGTGATGTCCATGTGTAGAGTCTTCTCTTGTGTTGTTGGAAGAGGGAGTTTGCTATGACCAGTGCGTTCTCTTGGCAAAACTCTATTAGACTTTGCCCTGCTTCATTCCGTATTCCAAAGCCAAATTTGCCTGTTACCACAGGTGTTTTTACTGTTGACTTCCTACTTTTGCATTCCAGTTCCCTATAATGAAAAGGACATCTTTTTGGGGTGTTAGTTCTAAAAGATCTTGTAGGTTCATAGAACCATTCAACTTCATCTTCTTCAGTGTCATTGGTTGTGGCATAGACTTGGATTACTGTGATAGTGAATAGTTTGCCTTGGAAATGAACAGAGATCATTCTGTTGTTTTTGAGATTGCATCCAAGTACTCATTTTGGACTCTTTTGTTGACCATCATGGCTACTCCATTTCTTCTGATGGATTCCTGCCCACATTAGTAGATATAATGGCCATCTGAGTTGAATTCACCCATTCTAGTCCATTTTAGTTCACTGATTCCTATAATATCGACATTCACTCTTGCCACCTTCTGTTTGACCACTTCTAATTTGCCTGGATTCATGGACCTGACATTCCAGGTTCCTATGCAATATTGCTCTTTACAGCATCGGACCTTACTTCTATCATCAGTCACATGCACAACTGGGTATTGTTTTTGCCTTGACACCATCCCTTCATTATTTCTGGAGTTATTTCTCCACTGATCTCCAGTAGCATATTGGGCACCTACCGACCTGGGGAGTTCCTCTTTCAGTATCCTATCATTTTGCCTTTTCATACTGTTCATGGGGTTCTTAAGGCAAGAATACTGAAGTGGTTTGCCATTCCCTTCTCAGTGGACCACATGCTGTTTTTTACTAAATAGTAGAGAAACACTGGGTGGAAGAAGCACAAGATGGAATCAAGATTGCTGGGAAAAATATCAGTACCTCAGATATGCAGATGACACCACTCTTATGGCAGAAAGTAAAGAGGAACTAAAAAGCCTCTTGATGAACGTGAAAGAGGAGAGTGAAAAGGTTGGCTTAAAGCTCAACATTCAGAAAACGAAGATCATGGCCTCTGGTCCCATCAATTCATGGGAAATAGATGGGGAAACATTGGAAACAGTGTCAGACTTTATTTTGGGGGCTCCAAAATCACTGCAGATGGTGATTGCAACCATGAAATTAAAAGACGCTTACTCCTTGGAAGGAAAGTTATGACCAACCTAGATAGCATATTCAAAAGCAGAGGCATTACTTTGCCAACAAAGGTTCGCCTAGTCAGGGCTGTGGTTTTTCCAATTGTCTTGTATGGATGTGAGAGTTGGTCTGTGAAGAAACTGAGCAGCGAGGAATTGATGCTTTTGAACTATCATGTTGGAGAAGACTCTTGAGAGTCTCTTGCACTGCCAGGAGTTCCAACCAGTCCATTCTAAGGGAGATTTGTCCTGTGTGTTCTTTGGAAGGAATGATGCTAAAGCTGAAACTCCAGTAGTTTCGCCACCTGATGTGAAGAGTTGACTCATTGGAAAAGACTCTGATGCTGGGAAGGATTGGAGGCAAGAGGAGAAGGGGACGATAGAGGATGAGATGGCTGGATGGCATCACTGACTCAATGGACATGAGTTTGAGTGAACTCCGGGAGATGGTGATGGACAGGGAAGCTTGGCTTGCTGCAATTCATGGGGTCGCAAAGAGTTGGAGACAACTGAGCGACTGAACTGAACAGAGTACTATTTATTAGTACTTATTATTTACTATTTACAGTTATTCTTGCCTGGAAAACCCCATGGATGGATAAGCCTGGTAGGCTATAGTCTATGGGGTCGCAAACAGTCAGACACGACTGAGCAACTTCACTTTGTCACTTTCACTGAAGGCAAGTATTTATTAGTTTTTTTACTATTACTAAAGCTAGCTTTACTTTACTATTTTACTAGCTTTACTAGTGTGAGATGAGTGCAATTGTGTGGTAGTCTGAGCATTCTCTGGCATTGCCTTTCTTTGGGATTGGAATGAAAACTGAGCTTCTCCAGTCCTGTGGCCACTCCTGAGTTTTCCAAATTTTCTGGCATATTGAGTGTGGCACTTTCACAGCATTATCTTTTAGGATTTGAAACAGCCCAACTGGAATTCCATCACCTCCTCAGCTTTGTTTGTAGTGATGCTTCCTAAGGTCCTCTTGACTTCACATTCCAGGATATCTGACTCTAGGTGAGTAATCACACCATCATGGTTATCTGGGTCTGAAGATCTTTTTTGTATAGTTCTGTGTATTCTTGCCACCTCTTCTTAATATCTTCTGCTTCTGTTAGGTCCATACCATTTCTGTCCTTTATTGTGCCCATCTTTGCATGAAATGTTCTCTTGGTATCTCTAATTTTCTTGAAGAGATATCTAGTGTTCCCCATTCTATTGTTTCCCTCTATTTCTTTGTGTTGATCACTGATGAAGGCTCTCCTTGCTAGTCTTTGGAACTCTGCATTCAGATGGATATATCTTTCCTTTTCTCCTTTGCCTTTCACTTCTCTTTTCTCAGCTATTTATAAGGCCTCCTTAGACAACCATTTAGCCTTTTTGCATTTCTTTTTCTTGGAGATGGTTTTGATCACTGCCTCCTGTACAATGTCATGAACCTCCATCCTCTAGTTTTTCAGGCACTCTATCAGATCTAATACCTTGAATCTGTTTGAATCCCTGTATTGAGAAGAAACTCCACTGTTTAGTCAGTTATTTTTCTTTTGCCGTTTTTTTTGGAGCTGAAGTTTAGAATGTCTTGGTAACAGCTTACTTCAAACTTCTGTCTAAGGTCTCACTTCCCTCTATGCCACAGTCACATTTTGTATTGTGCATGCAATTAACAGAATGAGAAGGAAAGGTTAGCCTGCTCTTGTTCCTTTCTGAAAGAGCTAACAATTCTTAAATATCTGTACTCAGAAATCAGTGAAATTTCTCTTCATCACTCCCTTTATTTTCTTGCTACTATTTTTAAACAATGTTATTGATTCTATTGTAAGACAACTGCATTAATATTTCGGACCAATGCACTAATTTCTCCAACTTGCCCTGAATGCTAGCTGCTAGTGGCTCATGGCTGAGTCCCTTTCCAGGAATAGCCCACATTGGAAATAAAATACCTCTCAGAAGTTCTGTATGGAATAACTGGCTGAGGTATAGGTACTGTGGCCTAGTCCCTTGACTTTATTCAGAAAGATTTTCAAGGGCCTTCCCAATTCCAGTGTTCTCTAAGGGATCAGTTGAGGCCAGTTCTACATCTACATCTTGGTCCAGCTACTCCTACTCAGTTATGCAGTTTGCATCTCTGCCAAATGTTAATACTGAGATCATACCCCAGTAAGTGTTCTGCACATAAATAGCAAAATCTGTTTTCCGAAGAACCAGATTCATGATATTAGATGCCAGAAGTGGTCTTAGGAAGCAGCTTCTGAAAGAGGATATGGACACTGTATCACTAACTGGCTCATTGCAGTGGCGATGCCATCACTGATTAGATGGAGCACTGACTCCACTTAGCATACATTCGTGATGCAGTGTTAGCAAGTTCACTAACAGTAAACTAAGGTGGGATACTAGAGAGTCAAAATGCACTGATAAGAAGTTTTAGGACTGCAGAATCTTTTCTTTTTGTTTTTGTTTTTAAGGGTAATAAATCCGATATACTGGAATTTATTTAATTAAGCGAGACATTTTGATTGCTAGTTACAGTCATTTTTTTTCACTATTTGACCATTTTATTTTCATTTGGTTTTAATTTTTCATTGGTGTATAGTTGCTTTATGATGTTTTATTTTGAAATCCTTAATGCGTTACACACACACACACACACCAAAAAAA
>SJYQ01004056.1:41672-91250 GCA_006410935.1 Redunca redunca
AAAAAAAAAAAAAAAAACACTGAAAGGTTTCAGGTAATCAATCACCAATACAAGGGTGTAAAATCCAGAAGAGTTCCTTGCAGCTTTTAAAAAGATTCTCTCTTGTATAGCCATGGGGCAGGAGGAAAAAAAGATTGAGAATTGGTTCCAGAACTTAATTATAAGTGTATCAGAGCTCCAGAAAATATTGAATTCTCAACCCTGACATGTCTGTTGTGCTAAGGTTCGGTCCTGGATTGCAAAGGACCTAAGGCTTTGCATGGAAATATCTGAGATCATGAATCTGAAAATCATAAATCCTTATATTCTTCTGAACCTCTGGGGCTGTGGAAGTAGTTCATCCTTTTTGTAGAAGACTAGGGTTTCCTCCACGTGCTTAAAAATAATACAGAGACTTCTAACAAGAACACAAGTAACTTCTCCCCTTTCTCCCAACTTAGAGCAACTGCCACTTTTCTTTCTGGCCACCAGACTAATAACTAAGGTCAGGTCACAGTCATCCACCAAGTAAATATTGAGCCTTTGAAAGGAAAGCCTGTTAGGTGCTAAAGGATTTCAGGAACTGGCTATCATGTACCATCTAGCAGGAAACAGTCAAGTACATATGGGACTGTCATCAGTATGCTGAATAAAGGTGAAAGAATAGAAATTTAAATATGGAAGACTATATCAATACAGGAGGAGTCTCCTGAGATATAGCATTTAACATCCTGGAAAGAACCCTGAGATGCAATACTAATAAATACACTGCTACTTTGCTTCTTCCACATTCAGAAAAGTGGGTGACCCACATTAAATGAAATAGAAATGCCAGAAAAGTTGTTGCAAACAACAGAGAAGGAATCAATATTATCAAAGGATTGGGCATGATACTATGAATATACTATGCAATGGCCAAAAATCACACTAGTAATTGTTTTGAGATAGGATCATGATAGTACATTTACCAAAAGAATAAGGAATGCTCTGATAAAAAGAAGCATTGGCATTCTTTAAAAGCTCACTGGTGACTGTCTCTGCAAGCAAACATTAAAACAGACATTAGGCTATAGGCCTAGCTTCCCCAAAACAGGAAAGTTAGGATTTCAAAACAATAGAGACACTTGGTGGTGCTTAATAACTGGAAGCAAGATATGTGCGAATATTGTTTTGAGCAGTAGGTCAGAGCAGAAGTCAGAAGGGCCTTACTTATGGGAATATTTAGTAGAATTTTGCACTACTAAGGGTAAAATAGACAGTCAACAATGTTATTGATCCTTTTATACACACCAAATAAATCAATGACTATAATCAGGAAGTTGAAGGCAGCTGCTCCAATGAAGTTATGATCTCCTGCCTACTTCCAGACATGGGACAGCTCTCAGAATCCATTGACCAATTGGGAAGAGAAACCTGCATGAGCATGGTGAGTGAATATATAACAACTATGGTGGAGAGTCATCTAAACATTTATGTCAGATGTGCATACACTGGAGAATGGGGGTGCTCAGGCTGTTGAGGGTCATTGGACCTGGAAAGATAATATAGCATCAAGAAATCTTGTTCAAATGGAAGTTCAATGGAGATCAAGTAATAAATGGAGTCTAGGCTGAGGTTTAGCTCAAACTGTGTTTCTAGACCTAGTGATCATTTTCAAGATACCTGAGTGTATATTGGAATGGACATCTTTGGTAGTTACCTCAACATTGGTTCCTTGGTCTGAAGGACAAGATAGATAAAAACCAAGTGAAGACCCGTAAAACTGTTTTCCACCCCTGAACAAGAGTTTAGGTTGAAAACAATGTAACATGCCAGGAGAAAGATACAAAAGTAGTATTTATCATTATATTGTTGTTGTTATTGTTCATTCACTAAGTCATGTCCAACTCTTTGCAGTCCCATGGATTATAAAATGCCAGGCCCCTCTGTCCTCCATAATCTACTGGAGTGTGCTCAAATTTAGAGCCATTGTATCGGTGATGCTATCTGAGAACCTCATCTTCTGCTCCTTCTTCTTTGCTTGCCTTCAGTCTTTTCCAGCATCAGAGTCATTTCCAATGAGTCAACTCATAGCAACAAGTGGCCAGAGTATTGGAGCTTCAGTTTTGGCAANTCTTCTGCTGCCTTCTTCTTTGCTTGCCTTCAGTCTTTTCCAGCATCAGAGTCATTTCCAATGAGTCAACTCATAGCAACAAGTGGCCAGAGTATTGGAGCTTCAGTTTTGGCAACAATGCTTCCAGTGAATATTCAGGGTTGATTTCCTTTAAGATCGAATGGTGTGATCTCCTTGCAGTCCAAGAAACTCTCCAGCACCACAATTCAAAAGCAACAATTCTTTGGAGCTCAGCCTTCTTTATGGTCCAGATCTCACATCCATACACGACTACTGGAAAAACCATAACTTTGACTAGACATATCTTTGTTTCAAAGTTATGCCTCTGCTTTTTTCATTTTCTCTCTAGGTTTGCCATAGCTCTTCTTCCAGGGAGCAAGCATTTTTTAATTTTCATGGCTGAAGTCAGTCTCTGCAGTGATTTTGGAGCACAAGAAAATAAAATCTGTCACTCCTTCCTCTCTTTCCCCTTACATTTCCCAGGAATTAATGGGACTAGATACCATGATCTTATTTCATCCTCATGAAGAGGCTCTTTAGTTCCTCCTCCCTCTCTGGCTTTTGAATGGTATCAACTGCATACCTGAGGTTTTTGATATTCTTCCCAGCAATCTTGATTCTAGCTTGTGATTCATTGGGCCCAATATTTTGCAAGATGTACTTTGCATATAAGTTTAAAAAGCAATGTGACAGTATACAGGAGTGCATACTCCCTTCCCACTTTCAAACCAGTCAGTTATTCCATGTGCAGTTCTAACTGTTGCTTCTTGACTCCCATACAAGTTTCTCAGGAGATGGGTAAGGTGGTCTGCTACTCCCATCTCTAAGAATTTTCCACAGTTTGTTGTGATCTACACAGTCAAATTCTTCAATGTAGTCAATGAAACAAAAGTAGATGTTTTTGTGGAACTCCCTTTCTTTCTCCATGATCCACGAATGTTGGCAGTTTGACCTTTGATTTCTCTGCCTTTTCAAAACCCAGCATGTATGTCAGGCAGTCCTTTGTTCCAATGCTTCTGAAGCCTAGCTTGAAGGTTTTTTAGCACAACCTTACTAATATATGAAGTTAGTGCAATTGTATCATAGTTTGAACATATTTTGACATTGTCTTTCTTTGGGATTGAAATGAAAACTGACCTTTTCCAGTTCTATGGCCACTGCTGAGTTTTTCAAATTTGCTGACAGATTGAATACAAAACTTTAACTGCATCATTTTTTAGGATTTTAAATAGCTGACGATAGAGAAGTGAAAAGAAATGGAGAAAGGAAAATAAATACCCAAGTGAGTATAGAGTTCCAGAGAATAACAAGGAAAGACAAGAAGGTCTTATTTGTCACCTCCACTAGCTTTTTTCATAGTGATGCTTCCTAAGGACTACTTGACCTCACAATCCAGGATGTCTTGCTCTAGGTGAGTGATCACACCATTGGTGGTTATCTGGGTTATTAAGTCCTTTTTTGTCCTGTTCTTGTGTGTTTTGTTACCACCTCTTCTTAATTTCTTTTGCTTCTTATGTGCTGTCTCTCAGTCGTGCCTGACTCTTTGTAACCCCATGGACTGTAGCCCTCCAGGCTCCTCTATTCATGGGGATTCTCCAGGCAAGAGTACTGGGGTGGGTTGCCATACCCTCCTCCAGGGGATTTTCCCAACCCAGCCATTGAACCCCAGTCTCCCACATTGCAGGTGTATTCTTTACCATGTGCGTCACCAGGGAAACCCTTACTTCTCTCAGGTCTTTACTTTTTCTGTCCTTGATCTTGCCCATCCTTGTATGAAATGCTCCCTTGATATCCCCAATTTTTTTTGAAGAGATCTCTGCTGCTGCTGCTGCTGCTGCTGCTGCTGCTGTGAAGTCGCTTCAGTCATGTCCGACTCTGTGCAACCCCATAGATGGCAGCCCACCAGGCTTCCCCGTCCCTAGGATTCTCCAGGCAAGAACACTGGAGTGGGTTGCCATTTCGTTCTCCAATGCGTGAAAGTGAAGTCGCTCAGTCGTGTCCGAATCTTAGCGACTCCATGGACTGCAGCCTACCAGGCTCCTCCGTCCATGGGATTTTCCAGACAAGAGTACTGGAGTGGGGTGCCATCACCTTCTCTAGTCTCACCCATTCTACGTGTTCCTCTATTACTTGCATCGTTCATTTAAGAAGACCTTCTTATCGATCCTTGCTTTTTTCTGGAATCCTGTATGCAGTTGGGTGTATCTTTTCCTTTGTTCCTTACTTTTCGCTTCTCTTTCCTCCATGCATGCATGCATGCATGCTCAGTTGTGTCTGACTCTTTGTGACTCCATGAACTGTAGCCCAGCAGGCTCCTCTGTCCATGGGATTTTTCAGGCAGGAATACTGGGGTGGGTTGCCATTTCCTCCTCCAGGGGATCTTCCCCACCAGGGGATAGAATGCACATCTCCTGAATTGCAGGCAGATTCTTTACCACTAGCACCACCACTAGCCCCTCTTTCCTCAGCTATTTGTAAAACCCTTTCAGACCACCACTTTACCTTCTTGCATTTTTTTTTTTTCTTCTTCAGGACGGTTTTGGTCACTCCCTCCTGTCAGTGTTATGAACCTCCATCTAGAGTTCTTTAGACATGCTATCTACCAGGTATAATCCCTTGAATCTATTCATCACCTCCACTGTATAATCATAAGGGATTTGATTAAGGTCATACCTGAATTGCATAGTGGTTTTTCCTACTTGCTTCAATGTAAGCTTGAGTTTTGTAATAAGAAGCTTGTGATCAGAGCCACAGTCAACTCCAGGTCTAATCTTTACTGACTATATTGTACTTCTCCATATTTGGCTAAGAGATCATAAACAAACTGATTTCAGTATTGACCACCTGGTAATGTCCATGCATAGAGTTGTCTCTTGGGTTATTGAAAGGATGTTTGTTCTAACCAATCTATTCTCTTGAAAAAAAATTCTTTTAGTCTTTGTGCTGCTTCATTTTGTACTCCAAGGCCAAACTTGCCTGTTATTCCAGGTACCTCTTGATTTTCTAATATTGCAGTCCAATCCCCTGTAATAAAAAGGACATCTTTTTTGGGTGTTAGTTCTAGGAGGTGTTTTAAGTCTTCATAGTACCCATTATCTTCAGCTTCTAAGGTATAGATTTGGGTTTCTGTGATTTTGAACAGTTTGCTTTGGAAACCAACAGAGATCATTCTTTTGGTTTTGAGGCTACGCCCAAATACATCATTTTGGACTCTTGTTGACTCTGAGGGCTATTCTATTTCTACTAATTCTTGCCCACAGTAGTAAATATAATGGTCATCTGAATTAAATTTGCACATTCCTGTCCATTTTAGGTCACTTATTCCTAAGAGGTCAGTGAAACTAGATGGACATTTGTTGCCAAAGTAATATCTCTGCTTTTTAATAGCTGTCTAGATTGGTCATATCTTTTCTTCCAAGGAGCAAGTGTCTTTTAATTTCATGACTGCATTGGGAACACATGTACATGGCAGATTCATGTTGATGTATGGCAAAACCAATACACTATTGTAAAGTACAATTTAAAAAAAAAAAGAAAGAAAAAAAATAATTTCATGACTGCAATCACCATTTGCAGTGATTTTGGAGCACACACACACAAAATAAATAAACTCTCACTGTTTTCCCATCTATTGGCCATGAAGAGATGGACCAGCTGCCATGATCTTCATTTTCTGAATGTTGGGTTTTGAGCCAGCTTTTTCACTTTCCTCTTTCATTTTCACCAAGAGGCTCTTTAGTTCTTCACTTTCTGCCATAAGGGTGGTGTCATCTGCATATCTGAGGTTATTGATATTTCTCCTGGCAATCTAGATTCCAGCTTGTGCTTCCTCCAGCCCAGCGTTTCTCATGATGTATTCTGCATATAAGTTAAATAAGCAGGGTGACAACATACAGCCTTGACGTACTCCTTTTCCTATTTTGAAGCAGTATATTGTTCCATGTTCAGTTCTAACCGTTGCTTCTTGACCTGCATACAGATTTCTCAAGAGCCAGATCTGCCAGAGGCCAGCGTGAGGAATTCCACCCATGACAAGGTCATGTGGAAGGAAGCCTGACAAATGCAAGGACGTGAAGGCTTCAGGTTTTCCCCCTGGAACTTCCTGAGCATCCCCCCCAAAAAATTAAAAATCTGCCGGCTTTTGTTCTCTGCTTCTCTACTCTTCTGATACACTCCGGAAAAAGTTCTCTCTTACCTTGCTGACTAAGGTCCGTCTAGTCAAGGCTATGGTTTTTCCTGTGGTCATGTATGGATGTGAGAGTTGGACTGTGAAGAAGGCTGAGCACTGAAGAATTGATGCGTTTGAACTGTGGTGTTGGAGAAGACTCTTGAGAGTCCCTTGGACTGCAAGGAGATCCAACCAGTCCATTCTGAAGGAGATCAACCCTGGGATTTCTTTGGAAGGAATGATGCTGAAGCTGAAACTCCAGTACTTTGGCCACCTCATGCGAAGAGTTGACTCATTGGAAAAGACTCTGATGCTGGGAGGGAACGGGGGCAGGAGGAGAAGGGGACGACCCAGGATGAGATGGCTGGATGGCATCATGGACACGATGGATGTGAGTCTGAGTGAACTCCGGGAGATGGTGATGGACAGGGAGGCCTGGCGTGCTGTGATTCATGGGGTCACAAGGAGTCAGACAAGACTGAGTGACTGAACTGAACTGAAGCTTGGTCTTCTGCATTTGAAAGGGATGTTTCAGTTAGACCTCCTCTGGTAGTTCTCTAGCTTGCCTAACAGGTTCCCCGGACCCCTTACAGCTTGTGAATTGCTTACAGCCCCCAACCGTGAGAGGCACAAAGCTTAAAAGCATCTTAAAGATACAGAGCCTTTTCTCAAGAGTTAAAAATCATATTGGTGACGGGTTTTCACTGTTGACTCAATGATTGCAGCCAGGCCTCCATATTCTTTATCTTTTAGGCACCTGGGAGGATGTTAATCATTGTAAACGGGATATGGAAAAAAGATATATAGTAGTTTTGATATTAGCAACACTAGACTTTTGAGTTAATTACTTTTCTTTGTTATATATCACTGCACTCCTCTTGTGTCCTTGCTATATAAGAATGTAACTTTATATAGTGCTTTCTGAGAGTGGCACCAAGACTTTGGGAAGATCAACACAAATAAGTCTTCTGGTTGACAAGCCCTAATCAGAAAAAGGCTGTAAAATGTTAATTGGCCCTTTTGGCGGAAGATGATGTAAATTACCTAAGACTTGTGTTTGCAGTCAGGTATGCAGAGAAAAAAGCCTGGTTTTGATAAGAGTCTAAACTGCTAACTGCATAACTTTGTGTTACCCATTGATCTCCATGTATTATCAAAAGTATAAATAGCCCCTTGAGCAATAAATGATGGACCAGTTTCTCGGACTAGTCTCTCGGCCTAGTTTCTTGGGAATCTGACTCCCCCCATGTCTCTTTCTCTCACCCCTTTTCCCTCTCCTTCCTTCTCCTCTTTACTCTAACTTCAGGCTGAATTCCCATCTGGAGCAGGCGGCTCACAAAGTCTACTTACTTGCTCTGGCACTAAGATCCGTGAGAGAGAGCGCCCAAGGCGGGGCACTCTCCAATATTCAAGTGGGCACTAGTGGCTTAATGTAGATGGTGCAAGCTCTTTGTCTGGAACTTTATTGGCCTTCCCCATAAACCAAGTTATTCAGCCTCTTTCCTCCACCTAACTTTCCTACTACACTATTTCTCCATAATCTAATCTTATATCTCTAAATACATAAGTTTTCCCTGCCGACGCCATCCTCACTTAGAATTCCCTGGATCCACCGGGGCTGGACCCCGGCACAGATCCCGTGGTCTAGTATTCCCATCTCTTGAAGAATTTTCCAGTTTGTTATGATCCACACAGTAAAAGGCTTTGGCATACTCAATAAAGAAGAAATAGATGTTTTTCTCGAACTCTCTTGCTTTTCCAATGATCCAGCAGATGTTAGCAATTTGGTCTCTGCTTTCTCTGCCTTTTCTAAATCCAGATTGAACATCTGGAAGTTCATGGTTCACGTAATATTAAAGCCTGGCTTGGAGAACTTTGAGCATTACTTTGCTAGCATGTGAGGTGAGTACAATTGTTCAGTAATTTGATCATTCTTTGGCATTGCCTTTCTTTGAGATTGGAATAAAAACTGACCTTTTCCAGTCCTGTGTCCACTGCTGAGTTTTCCAAATTTGCTGGCATACTGAGTGTAGCACTTTCACAGCATTAACTTTTAAAAAAAAAATAAATTTATTCATTTTAATTGGAGGTTAATTACTTTGCATTATTGTATTGGTTTTGCCATACATCAATATGTATCTGCCAGAGGTATACACGTGTTCAAGATTTGAAATAGCTTAATGGGGATTCCATCACCTCCACAGGTTTTGTTCCTAGTCATGCTTCTAAGACCCACCTCACTTCTCATTCCAGAATGTCTGGCTCTAGATGAGTGATCACACCATTGTGGTTATCTGGGTCATGAAAACCTTTTTGCATAGTTCTGTGTGTTCTTGTCACCCTTTCTTAATAACTTTTGCTTCAGTTAGGTCCATACCATTTCTGTCCTTTCTTGTGCCTATCTTTGCATGAAATGTTCCCTTGATATTTCTAATATTCCTGAAAAGATCTCTAGTCATTCCCATTATGTTGTTTTCCTCTATTTCTTTGCATTTCTTTCTTTTCCAACTTTTCACTCTTTTCATTCCTTAATTCACTCTATATTTCTCACATGACTTTCCTTTTGTCTCACTGTATCTAGCTAGCTATACATGTTTGTCTTTGTTGGTAAATGAATATACGAAAGGAGTTCTTTTCTTGTTTTGGACTAGTAGTGTCTGAATGTGATCATCAGCATGGTTTAAAGGCATATGGCAAATGAAAGAAGTGAGTTATGGCAGAATATAACAGTGGAAGAAAATTGATGTCTTAATAATTCCAATTATTGGATGATAAATCCATCTACTGTGTACCCTAGGTGAGTTAAATTTTTCTGTTTCTCGCAACTAAATCATCTTAACTGATATGCCTAATATACCATTGAATCGATTGTTCTTTTCCTCTAAAATCTGACTAATTTGTAATTACACCATTTTCTGGATGAACCATCTAATTTGCAATTGTTTCTTTTTGACACATTAATCCCAATAATAATTTATTTGTATAAAACAGCTGAATATGTAGAGGAANAATTATAAAATTGACCTGAATATATTTATTTAACATATATGCATGTGATACATGTGAATAAGTATACAAGTAATAACAATCAAAAATACTTATTAAGTGTCTGCTCAGATACTGTACTAAGGGCTTTATATACTGTAGTGATTACGTCAAAACTCAACTAATGTATTGTTATTATTTTTATTTATAGATGAGTAAATAGAAATTTGGGGAGTAAATCATTTTTGCCACCTAGCTATTAAAGGATAAGATCAAGGTCCAAATGCAGGTCTATGTAATAGCATATTATATTATAATGCACAATTTATATTATATGGTATTAATATAAAACTAAGCTTTATTATATTTTAATCTTTATATCAAATATAACTTTTATACATATTATACCATTTATAAGAAATTGGCTTAAAACTCAACATTCAGAAAACTAAATCATGGCATCCGATCCCATCACTTCAAGGCCAACAGATGGGGAAACAATGGAAACAGTGACAGACTTTATTTTGGGGGGGCTCCAAAATCACTGCAGGTGGTAACTGAAGCCATGAAATTAAAAGACGCTTACTCCCAGGAAGAAAAGCTATGACAAACTTAGACAGCTTATTAAAAAGCAGAGGCATTACTTTACCAACAAAGGTCCATCTAGTCAAAGCTATGGTTTTTCCAGTAGTCATTTATGGATGTGAGAGTTGGACTATAAAGAAATCTGAACACCGAAGAACTGATGCTTTTGAACTGTGGTGCTGGAAAAGACTCTTGAGAGTCCCTTGGACTGCAAGGAGATCCAACCAGTCCATCCTAAAGGAAATCAGTCCTGAATATTCATTGGAAGGACTGATGCTGAAGCTGAAGCTCCAAACCTTTGGCCACCTGATGGGAAAACTGACTCATCAGAAAAAACCCTGATGCTAGGAAAGATTGAAGGCGGGAGGAGAAGGGGATAACATAGGATGAGATGGTTGGATGGCATCACTGACTCGATGGACATGAGTTTCAATAGGCTCTGGGAGTTGGTGATGCTAGTGTGAAAGCCTGACATGGTGCAGTCCATGGAGTTGCAAAGAGTTGGACACGACTGAGCGACTTAACTGAACATTGTGTTACATGTTATATAATTTATATATTATATATATATTATATTATAGATATCTGAAATAGTTATCTCCATAAGGGTAATAATGATTGCCTTTGGGTGGTAAAATATTTTTTATTACATTCTTCTGTATCGTATTTTCCACACCAAACTTGTATTATCATAAGCAAAACAAAGCAGCAAAACAATGTAGGTATATACATGCATAAATTGTGGTAACTAGATACTATAAAGTGACCTTCCTGTACCTTTTTGTTACAAGCTATCAGGAGTGTTTCTAGTTCTAGATCACCCACCTGATTATACAACCACAGTAACTTGTCGAACTTCTTAATTTGCTCATACGTAAAGTAGATATTATGTTATTCAGATTTCCTCCTTCAAACGCTGTCATAAAGATTTAATGTGGTTCAGTTCAGTCACTCAGTCATGTCAGACTCTCTGCGACCCCACGAATCACAGCACGCCAGGCCTTCCTGTCTATCACCAGTAGCCAGAGTCTACCCAAAGCCATGTCCATTGAATCGGTGATGCCATCCAACCATCTCATCCAATGTCGTCCCCTTCTCCTCCCGTCTTCAATCTTTCCTAGCATCACGGTTTTTCCAAATGAGTCAGCTCTTCACATCAGGTGGCCAAAGTATTGGAGGTTCAGCTTCAAGATCAGTCCTTCTAATGAACACCCAGGACTGATCTCCTTTAGGATGGACTGGTTGGATCTCCTTGCAGTCCAAGGGACTCTCAAGACTCTTTTCCAACACCACAGTTCAGAAGCATCAATTCTTCGGTGCTCAGCTTTCTTCACACCAACTCTCACATCCATACATGACTACTGGAGAAACCATAGCCTTGACTAGATGGACCTTTGTTGACAAAATAATGTCTCTGCTTTTTAATATGCTGTCTAGGTTGGTCATAACTTTCCTTCCAAGGAGTAAGCATCTTTTTATTTCATGGCTGCAATCACCATCTGTAGTGATTTTGGAGCCCCCAAAAATAAAGTCAGCCACCATTTCAACTGTTTTCCCATCTATTTCCCATGAAGTGATGGGACCGGATGCCATGATCTTCATTTTCTGAATGTTGAGCTTTAAGCCAACTTTTTCGCTCTCTTCTTTCACTTTCATCAAGAGGCTTTTGAGTTCCTCTTCACTGTCTGCCATAAGGATGGTGTCATGTGCATATCTGAGGTTATTGATATTTCTCTCGGCAATCTTGATTCGAGCTTGTGCTTCCTCCAGCCCAGTGTTTCTCATGATGTACTCTGCATATGTGTTAGATAAGCAGGGTGACAATATGCAGCCTTGATGTACTCCTTTTCCTATTTAATAAGGTAGTGGACATCAAAGAGCTTGGGAAATTTTAAAGCAAGTTAAAGCTGCAGAAATGCTATTATTCTCTATTTTCCTCAAATTGCAATGTATTTCAAATGTGTTCTGTGGTTGTAAAACATTGTGTGTTTTGAACATCAGAATATAGCTTAAGCCTGTGTTTCCTAATCTAGAGAATAGGGTAATATTGTTGACCTTACAAGTTATTGTGGGAATGTGTTAATATACCTTACATAAATTATCTTGTACCATAAATTCTGACAAAAAGTAGGGCCCCTATAGGGGTGTGTGTGTGTGTTTTTAATTAAAAAGTTTCAGTAGAAAATAAGCTTTCCTTTGGATTTCTTTTCTAATATAAACTCACATTTTTGTTCAAAGGAACAACAGAAACAATAAATGTGCAATCTGGTTCCCTGAGGAAACAGAAATCCACATTTAAGAGCTTTCAAAACAGGCTAATACACTATCTACTTTGTCAGAAGGGATATATTTATTAGCATAATAAAATAGTACCAGGAAATTGCATAATAGTAACTAATTGTCTGCTCTTCCTTCCTTCTTAGAAATAGAAGTGTCACTAAAGTTCATGAACACACATGAGACCTTTCATTGTGTTGTTTTTAAGTTTGCTTTGTTTCACTACTCTTCTAGTGTGGATCTTTAAGGAAATTGTCTTTTGAGGAGGAGAAAGCTCAAAGTGCTTAGAAGGATTAATTTTCTAGTGTTTGCTTGATCCTGGAGTGACCATTTAATCTGATGAATATTTTCCTCTCACTATTGTTTACAGCTTTAGTTTTTGAATTAAAGATCTTTGGAGCTGGGAAAACAAATTATGCAATTCTATGGAAAGAATCTAATATTAATAGTTATTTATAGGAGAAATGATAAGTGATATTCTTTATTACAGTCATCCTCATTAGAAAGCATTAATTATGCATTTATAGGTTCAATTTGCCTGATAGAAAATACTTCATTTTTCTTTTCTTTTTCCAGTTCTTTCTGTCCCTTAACTGATAACTGAGTTGCTTAGTGAGCATAGCACTGTAGAACACTATGAATTAGAGTTCTCAGATACCATCTAATTCTCTGAACATTTCTGATGTTCTTTCATGTCATTCAAATCTCCTTTTCGTGGATCAGCTCTGTGACCTGACAACCCGATAATCTGATAAACTAAACTCTAATAGTGAACTAATGGCTATTAATGGGTAATTTACTCTTTACAGAGAATTTACGTTCAATTTAATTAGGTCGTTTGAAAACAGAATTTTAGTCTATAAGAGTCATTATAATGGTAATTTCAAGTACCCCCAAAAGAACTGTAATGGATTGTGATTGGGGTGTTGATGAATAAAATACTTAAAAGTAGGCAGGCTTTTTATCTCCATTTTTTTACATATAACTTCCCTGGTGGCTCAGATAGTAAAGCGTCTGCCTACAATGCAGGAGATCTGGGTTCAATGCCTGGGTCAGGAAGATCTCCTGGAAAAGGAAATGGCAACCCACTCCAGTATTCTTGCTTGGAAAATCCCATCGATGGAGGAGCCTGGTAGGCTACAGTCCATGGGGTCGCAAGGAGTCAGACACAACTGAGCAATGTCACTTTCACTTTCTATGACATTCCAATGGGTATGAACTAAACTTATCTCTCCAGAAGTCTGTGATCTAAGACAGTTACCAACGAAAGGCAGTCTGGAGAACTGGAGAAAGTAACAACTGCGTAGGCAACAGATCAAACAGATAAAACGTCACTGGTTATCAAAATGGTTAATGGCCTGATTGAAAAATATTGGGTCACGCATGATATCCACAAGGTATGGATATGAGTGAAGTTCCCAGATCTTCTCCAGATCTCTAGAAAAAGAGAAAATCCAAATGCATAAATGAGAAAGAGGAATGTAAACTGGAATGATGTGAACATTTCCAGACACATGGGGTAACCTGGAAAGAGGCCCAGGGAAGATGGAGCAGAGAAAGTTTTAAGATGTGGGTATTTTAAAACTAACCTGACAGGAAGGAGAGTAATAGGAAATAAGAGAGAGCTGAAAAAGAGCATTTGGAATAACTACCTTAATGTAAACACTGAATAAGAGATTTGCATGAGTTGAAATTGGAGCCTTGGCTTGATATTCAGTGACTTGAGTAACAACTGTTCTTACTACCCACGAACTTTTGAAGATGACAAAGTTAATTTTGGTGGCCTACTCTTCCCTTTCTTCTTGTTGCCTCAATTTCCTGATTCTTTTCTTCTTTCATCCAGTGGCATATGGAAAGATATTACTCAAAGCATTCCCCATAAAGTAAAAATTTCCATCAAGAAAAAGCAAGTACTCTTCTAAAACAAATCTGCATGTTTGCAGGAAAGGAGTTCTTAATCTCTTGTTTGTTTGTTTTTTTTTATTAGATTCCAAGCACTTGAGAACATGCCCACATTGAGATTGTTCTGCATACTCTGTGGGCTTCTCAGGCACAGTGGTAAAGAATTCTCTTATCACAGAAAGCTGTGGTACATATACACAATGGAGTATTACTCAGCCATTAAAAAGAATACATTTGAATCAGTTCCAATGAGATGGATAAAACTGGAGCCGATTATACAGAGTGAAGTAAGCCAGAAAGAAAAACACCAATACAGTATACTAACACATATATATGGAATTTAGAAAGATGGTAATGATGACCCTGTATGTGAGACAACAAAAGAGACACAGATGTATAGAATGGACTTTTGGACTCTGAGGGAAAGGGAGAGAGTGGGATGATTTGGGACAATGGCACTGAAACATGTATACTATCATGTAAGAAACAAATCGCCAGTCTATGTTCGATGCAAGATACAGGATGCTTGGGGCTGGTGCACAGGGATTATCCAGAGAGATGATATGGGGTGGGAGGTGGGAGGGGGGTTCAGGATTGGGAACTCATGTACACCCATGGCAGATTCCTGTCAATGTATGGCAAAACCAATACAGTATTGTAAAGTAAAATAAAGTAAAAATTAAAATTAAAAAAAAAAAAGAATTATCTTACCAAGGAGGAGGCACAAGAGATGTAGTTTTGATCCCTGGGTCAGAAAGATGCTCTGGAGCAAGAATAGGCAACTCACTTTAGTATGCTTGCCTGGGAAATCCCATAGATAGAGGAGCCTGGTGAGCTACAACCCATGGGAATCACAAAGAGTTGGACAAGGCAGCACAGAACAGTAGCACTCTGCTTTGTATCTGCCTGCCTTTGGGGGTAGAGTTGAGCTCCTCTAAATTAGGATAATTATCATGATGGTAAGAAACTTAGTTAGTACTCAACTAGTACTTAAGCAAGAAACCTGGTTGGAATTTTCATGCTGTGTAGTACAAAAGGACTTGTCCAAGACATCCAATAAACAATCAAATAAGAAACAGTGATGTGCTCTGGAATGTTTTTCCTTCCTGGCTGTGAATATATTGTGCTAAAAGGACTGAAAGGGCTATATACATAGATTGACACACTATAATCAACCTAGTCAAGAGATTGAAGGGCAAGTCCTCAGAACTATTCTGAGGTTTAGAGACCTCTGCAGATTTTTCAGAGTTTATATATTTAGGTTCTAATTTCTATCCCAACTTTTACCCACTAGGAAGAATTTTAAGTCTTTTTTGTGTCCCTAATTGGCACCTTTGGAAGTTTATATCTATCTACACCTCCTAATAATTGTAGAATTTGTTTGATTTTATTTTTTAAAAGCACCCAGAAGCCTCATCATAGCACAGATCCCCTTTTCAGCACACAGCTTTGAAGCCCATACTGCTTTCTTTAAATCTCTCAACTACAGATTAAAAAATAAAAATAAAATATAAGTTGAATTGACACCTTTCATAACACCTGGGTCTGTATTATAAAATGTTAGTTCTAGCAAAAATAGGTTATCTCTGGGCCCCACCTTTGAACAAAGACTGACTGTAGAAGAGAAACAACTATGGGAGGAATGTGACATATTCCCAAAAGAAAAGGTTTATAGTTTATATATCTATAAACAGATCATTCCTTGTATTCTTGGAAAGCATGTCAAGTGGATGAGGAAATAGGAATCGATGGAAGAAACTACTGGGGGACAAATTGCAATTCAATATAAAGGTTGACTATTGAAAATGATTGTCCCAGTTGTCAAAGATGGCATAAACTTTGTCAGAAAGTAGACAGCTCCCTGCCACTGAAACATTTGAATTATCACAAGCAGGCTTCAAGCACTAGATGATGCTAGTAAAAGATTTTTTAAGGTCCCTTTCAACTCTCAAATTTTGTCTTTAGTGTTTTGGGTTTTTTTCCCCCAATTTTTCTTCTCCATTTAAGGTTTTAATAAACGTTAACAAACAACAAAAACTGCATTTCTTTTTCTTCTCTATTTAATGTTTCTTCTTCCCAATCCTTTTGTTCTTCATGTCCTTATAATGTAATCTGGGAAATTACATTCAAACTAAAGAACTGGTAATTTAATATATTACCTTTCTCAGAAATATTTGCAACTCAAAAGCATATAGGGGAAGAGGATAATGCTTGACTAAATGAAATAAGTTGCTAACAGTGAAAACTAGATAGTAAAAACATGCCTAGAAAATCTTTCAGTGTCCCTCAACAGAAAACATAATCATGATTGCTCACTTTGTATAAATATGAGACAAAACCTTACAAAATTGGTTGTTTTTAATAGTCTAACAAAAATTTACCCTTTGCATAACATTTTAAAGCATTAATTTAATATCAAAGTCATTTCTATTTAGCAATATTTAAAAATAAGTAAAATTTGATTGTCAAAACAGTGTTCAGCAAATTTGGGTATACCGTGTTAGGTTAGAAAACAATATGATCAAGAAATTGACACAATCTAGGTACTAATTTTGGCTTTCACATTAATATTCTGCATCATGCTAGGCACATCACTTAAGTCCTGTGGGATACCACTGTCCCACCTTTACAATAAGAAGGTTGAACTAAATAATCACTCAATTCTTTTCCAGTCCCAAATCACATGTGCTAGGAATACCCTGAGTCAGCACTTAAGAATGCTCCTCTTGCTCTGAACTCCCCTGAAGTCAGTGTGGCCACTAACAAAATTATCCTGTACTGTGAAATATGCTCATTCAGAATCAGGTCAAATACTTTGATATTCATGTAAGCAACCCTGTTTGTAAGGCATTCTAGGGTTTATAAGAAATCTGTTTCTGTGAGGTAGATAGAACTGATTTCCACTTGAATACTCACAAGTAAAGGCCATGGTCCCTTCATTTTTGTCTGTTCCTTGAAACTACCCGAAGCTTATTGGTCCTGCAACAGTGCTGAAGCTAAAAGTATTGCATCTGCTCACATGGACACATGCCATTAAATTTTTGATCTCTGCTTTCACAGGCTATCTTTTATTTTCCTTCATTTAAATTCTTTAAAACAAGACTGGCAACCCACTGACTATGCTAACATGTCCTACCCAGTTTTGTAGGTTTTAATCCCAAACTCATTAGGGAGTCATGTGCTTTAAAATAAAAGAAATTATAAGCAACAACTAAAAAAAAAAAAAGAATATTACAGATCCAGTATGCTAGTTGAAATGATTATACATTACTTCTTCTCTTTCTCAAAGATTCATTGAGTGTGTGCTAAGTTGCTTCAGTCATGTCCATCTCTTTGCAATCCTATGGACTGTAGCTCACCAGGCTCCTCTGTCCATGGATTCTCCAGGCAAGAATACTGGAGTGGGTTGCCATGCCCTCCTCTGGGGGATCTTCCCAAGCCAGAGGTTGAACCAGTGCCTCATGTCTCCTGCATTTACAGGCAAGTTCTTTATCAGTGAATCACCTGGGCAGCCTACAAGGGTTCACTACAAGATGGCAAATAAAAAGTTTAAATGTTACCATGATGCACAACTCTGTATTTATGCCAAATATAATATCCATAGGCAATACCATGTTGCACAGCTCTGTATTTGTGTCAAATATAATATCCATAGGCAACACATGATTGTGTTCCATTAAAACTTTATTTACAAAAACAGGCAGTTAGCTGTATTTGGTATTTGAGTTATAGGTTTTTCACCCTTCTATTAGAGTGTTCTTCATGAAATGTACGTTATATTTGAGTATAGTTGGAGTAGGTGTATATTTTGATATTAATTCTTTGTCAGTTGTTTCATTTGTTATTATTTTCTCCCATTCTGAAGGCTGTCTTTTCACCTTGCTCATAGTTTCTTTTGTTGTGCAAAAGCTTTTAAGTTTAATTAAATCCCATTTGTATATTTTTACTTTTATTTCCATTACTCTGGGAGGTGGGTGTTAGAGGATCCTGCTGTGATTTCTGTCAGACAGTGTTTTGCCTATGTTTTCCTCTAGGAGTTTTATAGTTTCTGGTCTTATGTTTAGATCTTTAATCCATTTTGAGTTTATTTTGTGTATAGTGTTAGAAAGTGTTTTAGTTTCATTCTTTTACAGGTGATTGACCAGTTTTCTCAGCACCACTTAAAGACATTGTCTTTTCTCCATTGTATATTCTTTCCTACTTTGTCAAAGATAAGGTGTCCATAGGTGCATGGATTTATCTCTGGGTTTTCTATTTTGTTCCATTGATCTACATTTCTGTCTTTGTGCCAGTACCATACTGTTTTGATGACTGTAGCTTTGTAGTAATGTCTGAAGTCAGGCAGGTTGATTCCTCCAGTTCTATTCTTCTTTCTCAAGATTGCTTTGGCTAGTTGAGGTTTTTTTGTATTTCCATACAAATTGTGAAATTATTTGATCGAGTTCTCTGAGAAATACCGTTGGTAGCTTGATAAGGATTGCATTGAATCTATAGATTGCTTTGGAAGTATGCTCATTTTCACTATATCGATTCTTCTGATCCATGAACATGGTATATTTGATTTCTTTCATTAGTGTTCTATAGTTTTGTATATGTAGGTCTTTGGTTTCTTTAGGTAGATTTATTCCTAAGTATTTTATTCTTTCATTGCAAAGGTGAATGGAATTGTTTCCTTAATTTCTCTTTCTGTTTTCTCATTGTTAATATATGTATGTTAATATATATCCTGCAACTTTACTATATTCATTGATTAGCATCAGAAAATTTCTGGTGGAGTGTTTAAGGTTTTCTATGTAGAGGACCATGCCATCTGCAGTGAGAGTTTTACTTCTTCCTTTCCAATCTGGATTCCTTTCATTTATTTTCTTTTTTTTTCTTCTCTGATTGCTGTAGCTAAAACTTCCAAAACTATGTTGAATAGTAGTGGTGAGAGTGGGCACCCTTGTCTTTTTCCTGACTTTAGGGGAAATACTTTCAATTTTTCACTATTGAGGATGTTTGCTGTGGGTTTATCATATATGGCTTTTATTATGTTGAGGTATGTTCCGTCTATGCATGTTTCCGGAGGGTTTTTGTCATAAATGGATGTTGAATTTTGTCAAAGCCTTTCTCAACATGTATTGAGATAATCATACGGTTTTTTCTTTCATTTTGTTAATGTGGTGTATCATATTGATATCATAATGCGGATATTAAAGAATCCTTGCATCCCTGGGGTAAAGCCCACTTAGTTATGATGTATGATCTTTTTGATATATGTTGGATTCTGTTTGCTATAATTTTGTTAAGGATTTTTGCATCTATGTTCATCAGTGATGTTGGCCTATAGTTTTCTTTTTTGTGGCATCTTTGTCTGGTTTTGGTATTAGGGTGACAGTGGCCTCATAAAATGAGTTTCAAAGTTTGCCTTCCTCTGCAATTTTCTGGAAGAGTTTAAGTAGGGTAGATGTTAGCTCTTCTCTAAATTTTTGGTAGAATTTATGAAGCCCTCTGGTCCTGGGCTTTTGTTTGCTGGAGGTTTTCTGATTACAGCTTTGATTTGCAGGCTTGTGATGTGTCTGTTAAGATTTTGTATTTCCTCCCGGTTCAGTTTTGGAAAGTTATACTTTTCTAAGAATTTGTCCCTTTCTTCCAAGTTGTCCAATTTATTGGCATATAGTTGCTGATAGTAGTCTCATGATCCTTTGTTGGAGAAGGAAACAGCAAACCCACTCCAGTACTCTTGCCTGGAAAATCCCATGGATGGAGGAGCCTGGTGTCCATAGGGTCCCAAAGAGTTGGACATGACTGAGTGACTTCACTTATGATCCTTTGTATTTCTGTGTTGTCTGTTGTGATTTCTTCATTTTCATTTCTAATTTGGTCGATTTCATTCTTCTCCCTTTTTTTCTTGATGAGTCTGGCTAATGGTTTGTCTATTTTATTTATCTTCTCAAAGAACCAGCTTTTATCTTTGTTGATTTAGGCTATGGTCTCCTTTGTTTCTTTCTCCTTTATTTCTGCCCAAGTTTTTATGATTTCTTTCCTTCTACTAACCCTGGTGTTCTTCATGTCATCCTTTGCTAGTAGCTTAAGTGTGCTAATGCTAAGTCACTTCAGTCGTGTCCGACTCTGTGCGACCCCATAGACGGCAGCCCACCAGGCTCCCCCGTCCCTGGGATTCTCCAGGCAAGAACATTGGAGTGGGTTGCCATTTCCTTCTCCAATGCATGAAGGTGAAAAGTGAAAGTGAAGTCGCTCAGTCGTGTCTGACCCTCAGCGACCCCATGGACTGCAGCCTACCAGGCTCCTCCGTTACTCTTGCCTGGAAAATCCCATGGACGGAGGAGCCTGGTAGGCTGCAGTCCCTGGGGTAAAGTTGGGTTATTTATTTGATTTTTCTCTTCTTTCTTAAGGTAAGCTTGTATTGTTATGACCCTTCCCCTTAGCACTGCTTTACTGAGTCCCATAGGATTTGGGTTGTTGTGTTTTTTGTTTGTTTGTTTGTTTCTGTGCATATTTTGATTTCCTTTGTGATTTCTTCTGTGATTTGTTGGTTATTCAGAAGCGTGTTGTTTAGGCTCCATATGTTTGTATTTTTAATAGTTTTTTCTTGTATTTGACAGTTAATCTTACTGCATTGTGATCAGAAAAGATACTTAGAATAATTTCAATTTTTTTTGAATTTACGAAGGCTAGATATATTGCCCAGGATGTGATCTATCTTGGAGAAGGTTCCATGTACACTTGAGAAAAAGGTGAAAATCATTATTTTGGGGTGAAATGTCCTATAGATATCAACTATAGGACCTATAGATATCAACTATAGACCTATCAATAGGTCTAACTGGTCCATTGTATCATTTAAAGTTTATGTTTCCTTGCTAATTTTCTGTGTCGTTGATCTATTCATAGGTGTGAATGGGGTATCCAAGTTTCCCACTATTATTGTGTTACTGTGAATTTCCCCTTTCATACTTGTTAGCATTTGCCTTACATATTGTGGTGCTCCTATGTTAGGTGCATATATATTTATAATTGTTATATCTTCTTCTTGGATTGATCCTTTGATCATTATGTAGTGTCTGTCTTTGTCTCTTTTCACAGACTTTATTTCAAAATCTATTTTATCTGATATGTGTATTGCTACTCCTGCTTTCTTTCACTTTCCATTTGCTTGAAATATCTTGTTCCAGCCCTTCATTTTCAGTCTGTATGTGTCCCTTATTTTCAGGTGGGTCTCTTGTAAACAGCATATATAGGGGTCTTGTTTTTGTATCCTTTCAGCCAGTCTTTGTATTTTCGTTGAGGCAATCAACCCATTTACATTTAAGGTAATTATTGATAAGTATGATCCCACTGCCATTTACATTGTTGTTTTGGGTTCGAGTTTATACACCTTTTCTATGTTTTCTGTCTAGAGAAGATCCTTTAGAATTTGTTGAAAAGCTGGTTTGGTGGTGCTGCTTCTCTCAGCTTTTGCTTGTCTGTAAAGCTTTTGATTTCTCCTTCATATTTGAATAATATCTTTGCTGGGTACAGTATCCTGGGTTGTAGGTTTTTCTCTTTCATCACTTTGAGTGTGCCCTGCCATTCCTTTCTGGCATGAAGGGTTTCTATTGAAATGTCAGCTGTTATCCTTATGGGAATCCCCTTGTATGTTATTTGTTGTTTTTCCCTTGCTGCTTTTAATATTTGTTCTTTGTGTTTAGTCTTCGTTAATTTGATTAATATGTGTCTTGGGGTGTTTTACCTTGGGTGTATCCTGTTTGGGACTCTCTGGATTTCTTGGACTTGACTGGCTATTTCTTTCCCCATTTTAGGGAAGATTTCAACTATGATCTCATCAAGTATTTTCTCATGGCCTTTCTTTTTGTCTTCTTCTTCTGGGACTCCTATGATTTAAATTTTGGGGCATTTAACATTGTCCCAGAGGTTGTCCTCATTTCTTTTAATTCTTTTTTCTTTTTTCCTCTCTGATTCATTTATTTCCACCATTCTATCTTCCACCTCACCTATCCTATCTTCTGCCTCAGTTATTCTACTGCTGGTTCCCTCTAGAGTATTTTTGATCTCAGTTATTGCATTATTCATTATTGCTTGACTTTTTTATTTCTTCTAGGTCCTTGTTAAACATTTCTTGCATCTTCTCAATCCTTGTCTCCAGGCTATTTATCTGTAACCCCATTTTGTTTTCAAGATTTTGGATCATTTTTACTATCATTATTCAGAATTCTTTTTCAGGTAGACTCCTTATCTCCTCCTGTTTTGTTTGGTTTGGTGGGCATTTATCCTGTTCCTTTACCTGCTGGATATTTCTCTGCCTTTTCATCTTGTTTAGATTGCTGTGTTTGGGGTGGCATTTCTGTATGCTGGAAGTTTATGATTCTTCTTTATCGTGAAGGTTCCTCCCTGTGGGTGTGGTTGGACGAGTGACTTGTCAAGGGATCTTGGTTAGGGAAGCTTGAGTCAGTGTTCTGGTGAGTGGAGCTGGATCTCTTCACTCAGGAGTGCAATGAAGTGTCCAGTAGTGAGTTTTGAGGTAACTATGGGTTTGTGTGACTTTGGGCAGCCTGTATATTAAAGCTCAGGACTATGTTTTTGTGTTGCTGGAGAATTAGCATGGTATGTCTTGTTCTGGAATTTGTTGGCTCTTGAGTGAAGCTTGGTTTCAGCGTAGATATGGAGGCTTTTGGATCAGCTCTTTTAGATTAATGTTCCCTGGAGTCAGGAGTTTTCTGGTGTTCTCAAGTTTTGGATTTAAGCCTCCTGCCTCTGGTTTTCAGTCTTATTCTTACAGTAACCTCAAGACTTCTCCATCCACACTGCATTGATGATAATACATCTAGGTTAATGGATAAAAGATTCTCCACACTGAGGGACACCCAGAGAGTTTTGCAAAGTTACATGGAGAAGAGAAGAGGGAGGAGAGAGATAGAAGTGACAGGGGGAGAAGAGGGGGAATCAAAGGGGAGAGACCAATCTAGCCAGTAATCAATTCCCTATGTGCCCTTCACAACCTGGGAAACCCAAAGAGATTCACAGAGTTGGGTAGAGATGAGAAGGGGAGGGAGGAGATAGAGGTGACCTGGGGGAGAAAAAGAAGAGTCAAAAGGGGTAGAGGGCAATCAAGCCAGTATTCACACTCCTAAGGAAAAATGGATACTGAATATTGGATTCTTGAAGGTACAAACTTGATAACAAATAAAAAAATCAAACATTAAAAATCTAGAATAGAGGTTAGACTCTCAAAAATACAATATTAAAAAATGTCACAAAATTATAAAAAATATATATAAAATAAGTTTTCTNATTTCTCTGGAGCTGTTTTGGTCAGTGTGGGGTTAGTTCAGTTTCAGATAGTACCTTGTGCTAGCTTATACTTATTCTCGAGCTCTATAGGCCCCTTCCAATGTAGTTGGTGCTAACTACAGGGTTTTAATCTGTTACACCTGTCACTTCCAAAGCGGTTCCCACTGTCTATTTTGGCTTCTTCTATTTCCAAGTCTCTTCAGGGTCTAATTTCTGCCCTGACACAAGGGGACAGAGGTGGTCACTTATTTAGGCTCACTTGTTCAGTTGTGCTGTGAGGAGGGAGGAACACTGAAAATAAATATCACTGGCATGTGTGGGGAGTGCTCACAGTGTCTGGGGCACACAGGGTTTGCCCCCACTCATGGTATCTGTGCTTTCCCGGTCTACACTGCTCAGGCTCCAGGTTGCTCTGCAGGGGAACTATCTAAAGTGGGTCCTGGGTTGCATGCACTTCCCAGGTCTAAACCACTCAGACTCTTGGTTTAGGTTCTCAGGTACTCCACAAAGGAACAGAATCAGTTGGGCCTGCGTTTTGTGCCCTCCCAGGTCCGAGCAGCTCATGCCACCAGTTGTTTGTTGGGTGCACTCTCCCCAGGTGGGCGGTGCATCTTATCACCTCCCTGCTCCCAGACACTTGGTTCCTGGGTGCCCAGTGGGAGTGCCATCTCAGGTGTGCTGTGTGTCTCCTCTGGGGTGCTGACCTCTGGCTGCAACCCTCCTGGTGGATGTCAACCATCCAAGATCCCAGGAAGACTTGGTTAGCAACTGGGAGCCTGCTCACACTTTGGTAGAGGATGGTCTCTGGGGCCGAGATTGCCCCTCACCTTCCAGTTCTGGCTGTTTCCTGCCTGCCTCTCTGCTTCCAGCAGGTGATGGGCCAATCTGCAGCCAGCTAGCTCCTCTCTGTATTCACTCAGTCCTTTTTTGTTCAGTGAGCATCCCAGCAATGCGTTAGGGTAGCGCTTTTCACTGGAAAGTTCTCTCTCTGTCTCTCCCTCTTTTTTTTTTTTTTTTTTTTTTTTTTTTTCCTCTCTCTGGCTATCCCATAGTTTGGGGTTGAGGTCTGAAGTTAGCGCCCTGAGATTGTCCTCGGGGCATTCAGGCCCAGTCCTTACCCTAAGCAATACATCCCACACCTCCCTGTTAAGCCCCCACTTGCTGGTGGTAGATGCAAGCATCTGGGCTACTTCTCCATTGGGAGTCGTGGTTTGGCTTGTAATCTGTGGGTTTTATTTATTTATTTTTTTTCCTTCTAGTTATGTTGCCCTCTGAGATTCCAAACCTCCCCACAGACCCACCAGTGAGAGGGTTTCCTGGTGTTTGGAAATTTCTCTTCTTTCACGTATCCCTCCTCAGGATGGCTCTCCATCAGTAAATCTTTTGTCTCTCATCTTTTATATTTTGTCCTACCTCCTTTCAAAGACAATGGGCTGCCTTTCTGGGGGTCTGTTGTCCTCCGCCAGCGTTCAGAAGTTGTTTTGTGGAATTTGCTCAGTGTTCAAATGATCTTTAGATGAATTTGTGGGGTAGAAAGTGGTCTCGTCCTGTTCCACCTCCATCTTAGGACCCGACTCATATCTGTGGATTTAATAGAAAGGAAACATTATGAACATTGTCAAATGGTCTGTATATTTAACATTTCAATTTATATGTAGAAATGGAAACAATGTTCATATAAATATCCAAGATTGCATTCAAGAATTTCATCTACTGTAATGTAAGTCACCTTAACTTCCCCTTCTCCAGTGCACTGCCAGAGATGTTGAAGAGTGCACATACATAGTGCCATGGAGAGCTATATTCAGTTCAGTTCATATCAGTTGCTCAGTCGTGTCCCACTCTTTGTGACCCCATAGACTGCAGCAGCCCAGGCCTCCCTGTCCCTTACCAAATGCCAGAGCTTACTGAAAGACATGTCCATTGAGTCAGTGATGCCATCCAACCATCCCATACTCTGTCATCCCCTTCTCCTCTTGCTTTCAAACTTTCCCAGCATCAGGGTCTTTTCAAATGAGTCAGTTCTTCATATCATGTGGCCAAAGGACTGGAGCTTCAGCTTCAGCGTCAGTCATTCCAGTCAATATTCAGGACTGATTTCCTTTAAGATGGACTGGTTGGATCTCCTTGCAGCCTAAGGGACTCTCAAGAGTCTTCTCCAACACCACAGTTCAAAAGAATCAATATTCACCACTTGGCTTTCTTTATAGTCCAACTCTCACATCCATACACGACTACTAGAAAAATCATAGCTTTGACTACATAAACCTTGGATGGCAAATTAATGTCTCTGCTTTTTAACATGCTGTCTAGGTTGGTCATAACTTTCCTTCCAAGGAGCAAGGGTCTTTTAATTTCATGGATGCAGTCACCATCTGCAGTGATTTTGGAGCACAAAATAATTAAATAAATAAAGTCTACCACTGTTTCCACTGTTTCCCCAACTATTTGTCATGAAGTGATGGGACCAGATGCCATGATCTGCTTTCTGAATGTTGAGCTTTAAGCCAACTTTTTCACTCTCCTCTTTCACTTTCATCAAGGTGTTCTTTAGTTCTTCTTCCCCTTCTGCTATAAGTGTGGTGTCATCTGCATACCTGAGGTCATTGATATTTCTTCTGGCAATCTTGATTCCAGCTTCTGCTTCATTAAGTCCAGCATTTCTCATGATGTACTTGGATATAAGTTAAATAAGCAGGGTGACAATATACAGCCTTGACGTAATCCTTTCCTAATTTGGAATCAGTCTGTTGTTCCATGTCCAATTCTAACTGTTGCTCCTTGACCTGCACACAGATTTCTCAGAAGGGAGGTCAGGTGTTCTGATATTCCCATCTCTTGAAAAATTCTCCACAGTCTTCTGTGATCCACACAGTCAAATACTTTGGCATAGTCAATAAAACAGAAATAGATGTATATCTGAAACTGTTGCTATTTCAATGATCCAGTGGATGTTGGCAATTTGATCTCTGATTCCTCTGCCTTTCTAAAATCCAGTTTGAACATCTGGAAGTTCACAGTTCATGAACTGTTGAAGCCTGGCTAGGAGAATTTTGAGAATTATTTCACTGGCATGTGAGATGAGTGCAATTGTTCAGTAGTTTGAACTTTCTTTGGGATTGCAATGAAGACTGACATTTTCCAGTCCTGTGACCACTACTGAGTTTGCCAAATTTGCTGGCTTATTGAGTGCAGCACTTTCACAGCATCATCTTTTAGGATTTGAAATACTTAGCTGGAATTCCATCACCTCCACTAGTTTGTTTTTTTTTGTTTGTTTTTTTTTTTCCTAGTGATGCTTCTTAAGGCCCACTTCATTTTGAATTCAAGGATGTCTGGCTCTAAGTGAGTGATCACACCATCATGATTATCTGGATCATGAAGATCTTTTTTGTATAGTTCTTCTGTGTATTCTTGTGACCTCTTCTTAACATCTTGTGCTTCTGCTATGTCCATACCATTTCTGTATTTTATTGTGCCAATCTGCATGGAAATTTTCCTTGATATCTGAGCTACAATCACCTTCCCGTCTTTTTTGCTGAATGCCTAGAGCTTCTCCATCTTTGGCTGCAAATAATATAATCACTCTGATTTTGATATTGACCATTTGTGCTGTCCATGTGTAGAACCTTCTCTTGTGTTTTTGTAAGAGGCTGTTCTAGAAGGTCTTGTAGGTGTTCATAGAACTCTTCAACTTCAGCTTCTTCAGCATTATCGGTCAGGGTATAGACTTGGATACTGTGATATTGAATGGCTTGCCTTGGAAACGAACAGAGATCATTCTGTCAGTTTTAATATTGCATCCAAGTACTGCATTTTGGACTCTTTTTGACTATGCATGGCCCCGCCCATCAGAACAAGACCCATTTTCCCCCTCAGTCAGTCTCTTCCATCAGGAAGCTTCCGCTAGCCTCTTATCCTTCTCCATCAGAGGTCAGACAGACTAAAAACCATAATCACAGAAAACTAACCTATCTGGCTGCATGAACTACAGCCATGTCTAACTCAGTGAAACTATGAGCCATGCCATATATGGCCACCCAAGATGGACAAGTTATGGTGGAGAGTTCGAACAAAATGTGGTCCATTGGAGAAGGGAATGGCAAACCACTTCAATATTCTTACTTTGAGAACCCCATGAGCAGTATGATAAGGCAAAAAGATAGGACAGTGAAAGATGAACTCCCCAGGTTGTTACATGCCCACTATGCTACTGGAGATCAGTGGAGAAATAACTCCAGAAAGAATGAACAGATATAGCCAAAGCAAAAAAAATCAAACAAACAAAAACAAAAAAACACCCACTTGTGGATGTGACTGGTGATGCAAGTAATGTCCAATGCTGTAAAAAGCAATATTGCATTGGACCCTGGAATGTTAGGTACATGAATAAAGGCAAATTAGAAGTGGTCAAACAGGAGGTGGCAATAGTGAACATTAACACTTTAGGAATCAGCAAACTAAAATGGACTGGAATGGGTGAATTTAACTTAGATAACCATTATATCTACTACTGTGGAGAGCAATATTACTATCAATTTATATTCCAAAACATAGGGAATCCTTGTGAACTGGTTGTCTATGAGAATGTAATAGTGGTGTACTAAGCGAAAGTGCTTAGTGAAAGTGAAAGTGCTCAGTCATGTCCAAATCTTTGTGACCCCATGGCCTATTCAGTCCATGGAATACTGGAGTGGGTAGCCTTTCCCTTCTCCAGGGAATGTTCCCAACCCAGGGATTGAACTCAGGTCTCCTGCATTGCAGGCAAATTCTTTTTCAGCTGAGCCACATAAGCTAATTCTGAGACAGAAGGAACAGACCAGTATGGTGGGAGGAGAGAAATGAGGCTCAGCTGAATAGAAAGGAGGGGACAAGAAGAGAGGGCAGAGAATAAATTTGTCTTCCAGGAAAATTTATGTACTAAGATATCATATTAAGTTAATTTTTTTAAAAAGCAGATTAACATTCTCCTGGTGAACATATTTCTGATGGCAAATAATCAAATATTTTTGGTTTTCTATTTGGCCATCTTCTCAGGATCTGAGTATTTCCCCTATTTCATATAAAAACAGTACTTGCTTAAGGTCTGATTTACAGAGACCTTGATAGGAAACCCATTTTCTCAAATTACAGTGAAAATTTACACATTAATACTGCATATTGATAACACTGAAATAACTGATGACCTCACTAGCAGTATTTCCAGATCAATATGATCTTGAAGGCTGTCTATGATTGAAGTTTCTGCTATTAAGTGTCTTTTGGAACTATTTTTTTCTCCTTATGACCTTTACTAATACGAGATTGGATCATTAATGATGGCTGTATACAAGGATAATTAGTGTGCCACTCCAGTTTCTCAAAAAGCCTTGGTTATTCTACTTCATCATTTAAAGCTGCACCTAGTAAAATGCCATCAGCATTAACTCAAGGCAAGAGATAGACATCGGATTGTTTCGTTATAGCTTCCTAAAAACAAGTTCTCGATAAGCACATTGAAATTTTACTCCATTCTGTGGACTTGAATGGAGAAACATTTGAGCAAACACTTAAGCTTCTGCATATCAGTTTCTTTTCACAGAAAATAAAGGAAATAGTAATTTCCTTGCCCCTATTATGGCTTCAAAAGAATAGATGTAGTTTTTAAGTCCTCTGAAAACTAAANAAGAGGAACTAAAAAGTCTCTTGATGAAAATGAAAGAGGAGAGAGAAAAAGTTGGCTTAAAGCTCAACATTCAAAAACTAAGATCAGGGCATCCGGTTCCATCACTTCATGGGAAATAGATAGGGAAACAGTAGAAACAGTGTCATACTTTATTTTGGGGGGCTCCAAAATCACTGCAGATGGTGATTGCAGCCATGAAATTAAAAGACGCTTACTCCTTGGAAAGAAAGTTATGACCAATCTAGATAGCATATTCAAAAGCAGAGACATTACTTTCCCAACAAAGGTCCGTCTAGTCCAGGCTATGGTTTTTCCAGTAGCCATGTATGGATGTGGGAGTTGGACTGTGAAGAAGCTGAGTGCTGAAGAATTGATGCTTTTGAACTGTGGTGTTGATGAAGACTCTTGAGAGTCCCTTGGCCTGCAAGGAGATCCAACCAGTCCATTCTGAAGGAGATCAGTCCTGGGTGTTCTTTGGAAGGACTGATGCTAAAGCTGAGACTCCAGTACTTTGGCCACCTCATGCGAAGAGTTGACTCATTGGAAAAGACTCTGATGCTGGGAGGGATTGGGGGCAGGAGGAGAAGGGGACCACAGAGGATGAGATGCTTGGATGGCATCACTGACTCGATGGATGTGAGTTTGAGTGAACTTTGGGAGTTGATGATGGACTGGGAAGCCTGGCATGATGCAGTAATTGGGGTTGCAAAGAGTCGGACACGACTGAGTGACTGAACTGAACTGAACTGATGTAGAGGATCATGTCATCTGCAAACAATGAGTTTTACTTCTTCTTTTCCAATTTGGATTCCTTTTATTTCTTTTTCTGCTCTGATTGCTGTGGCCAAAACTTCCAGAACTATGTTGAATAGTAGCAGTAAAAGTGGGCACCCATTTCTTGTTCCTGACTTTAGGGGAAATGCTTTCAGTTTTTCATCATTGAGGATAATGTTTGCTGTGGGTTTGTCATATATAGCTTTTATTATGTTGAGGTATATCTATGCTTTTTAATACACTGTCTAGTTTTTTCATGGCTTTTTGTCCAAGGAGCAATGGTCTTTTAATTTCATGGCTTCTGTCACCATCTGCAGTGATTTTGGAGCACAAAAAAATAAAGCAGCCACTGTTTCCACTATTTCCCCATATATTTGCCATTAAGAGATGGGATCAGATGCCATGATCTTTGTTTTCTGAATGTTGAGCTTTAAGCCAATTTTTTTCACTCTCCTCTTTCACTTCCATCAAGAGACTCTTTAGCCTAGCATTTCTCAGAATGTACTCTGCATATAAATTAAACAAGCAGTGTGGTAATATACAGCCTTGAGATACTCCTTTCCCAATTTGGAACCAGTCTGTTGTCCATGTCAGTTATAACCGTTGCTTCCTCATCTGCATACAGATTTCTCAAGAGGCAGGTCAGGTGGTCTGGTAGTCCCATCTCTTGAAGAATTTTCCAGTTTGCGGTGATCCACATAATCAAAGGCTTTGGCATAGTTAATAAAGCAAGAATAGTTATTTTTTCTGGAACTCTCTTGCTTTTTTGATGATCCAACAGATGTTGGCAATTTGATCTCTGATTCCTCTGCCTTTTCTAAATCCAGCTTGAACATCTGGAGGTTCTCGGTTCACAAACTATTGAAGCCTGGCTTGGAGAATTTTGAGCATTACTTTAGTAGCGTGTGAGATGAGTGCAATTATTCAGTAGTTAGAGCATTCTTTGGCATTGCCCTTTGTTGGGATTGGAAAGAAGATTGACCCATTCCAGTCCTGTGGCCACTGCTGAGTTTTCCAAATTTGCTGACATATTGAGTGCAGCACTTTCACAGTATCATCATTTAGGATTTGAAATAGCTCAAGTGAAATTCCATCATTTCCACAAGCTTTTTCATAGTGATGCTTCCTAAGGCCCACTTTACTTTGCATCCCAGGAAGTATGGCTCTAGGTGGGTGATCACACCATCATGATTATCTGAGTCATGAAGATCTTTTTTGTATAGTTCTTCTGTGGGTTCTTGCCACCTCTTCTTCATATCTTCTGCTTCTGTTAGGTCCATGCCATTTCTGTCCTTTATTGAGCCAATCTTTGCATGAAATGTTCCCTTAGTATCTCTAATTTTCTTGAAGAGATCTCTAGTCTTTCCCATTCTGTTCTTTTCCTCTATTTATTTGCATTGATCACTGAGGAAGGTTTTCTTATCTCTCCTTGCTTTTCTTTGGAACTCTGCATTCAAATGGGTGTGTCTTTCCTTTTCTCCTTTGCTTTTCATTTCTCTTCTTTTCACAACTATTTGTAAGGCCTTCCCAGACAGCCATTTTGCTTTTTTGCATTTCTTTTTTCTTGGGAATGATCTTGATCTCTGTCTCCTGTACAATGTCATGAACCTCTGTCCATAGTTCACCAGGTACTCTGTCTATCAAATCTAATCCCTTGAATCAATTTTCGTTTCTACTGTATGATTTTAAGGGGTTTGATTTAGGTCATACTTGAATGGTCTAGTGGTTTTCCCTACTTTCTTCAATTTAAGTCTGAATTTTGCAATAGGGAGTTCATGATCTGAGCCACAGTCAACTCCTGGTCTTCTTTTTGCTGACTGTATAGAGCTTCTCCATCTTTGGCTGCAAAGAATAAAGTCAATCTGATTTTGGTATTGACCATCTGGTTATGTCTATGTGTCTGGTTATGCCTATGTCTCTTGTGTTGTTGGAAGAGGGTGTTTGCTATGACTAGTGTGTTCTCTTTGCAAAATTCTGTTAGCCTTTTCCTTGCTTCTTTCTGTGCTTCTAGGTCAAATTTTGGGCAAATTCTAGGCCAAAATACCTGTTACTCTAGGTATTTCTTGACTTTCTACTTTGCATTCCAATCCTGCATAATGGAAAGAACATCTTTTGGGGGGTATTCGTTCTAGAAGGTCATGTAGGTCTCCATAGAACTGTTCTACTTCAGCTTCTTCAGCATTAGTGACAGAGGCATAGACTTAGATTACCATGATATTAAAAGGCTTACCTTGGAAATGAACAGAGATCATTCTGTCATTATTTTAGATTGCATTCATGTACTACATTTTGAACTCATGTTGGTTATGATGGCTAGTCCATTTCTTCTAAGGGATTCTTGCCCACAGTAGTAGATATTAGTGTCATCTGAGTTAAATTCCCCTATTCCAATCCATTTTAGTTTGCTGATTCTGAAAATGTCAAAGTTCACTCTTGCCATCTCCTGTTTGACCTCTTCCAATTTGCCTTGATTCGTGGACCTAACATTTCAGGTTCCTTTGCAGTATTGCTCTTTACATCATCGGACTTTGTTTCTATCACGTTTCATCCACAACTGCATGTTGTTTTTGCTTTGGCTCCATCTCCTCATTCTTTCTGGAGTTGTTTCTCCACTGATCTCCAGTAGCATTATAGGCATGTACTGACTTGGGGGGTTCATCTTTCAGTGTCCTATCTTTTTGCCTTTTCATACTCTTCATGGGGTTACCAAGACAATAATACTGAAGTGGTTTGGCATTGCCTTCTCCAGTGGACCACATTTTGTCGAACTCTCCACCATGACCTGTCCGTCTTGGGTGGACCTACAAGGCATTGCTCATTGTTTCCTTGAGTTAGGCAAGGCTGTGGTCCACGTAACCAGATTGGTTAGTTTTCCGTGATTATGTTTTCAGTCTGTCTGCCCTCTGATGGAGAAGGATAAGAAGCTTATGGAAACTTCCTGGTGGAAAAGAGTAACTGAGGGGCAAATTGTGTCTTGTTCTGATGGGTAGGACGTGCTCAGCAAATCTTTAAACCAATTTTCTGTTGATTGGTGGAGCTGTGTTCCCTCCCTGCTATTTACCTGGGGCCAAACTTTGGTGGAGGTAATGAAGATAATGGCAACCTCCTTCAAAACATCCCATGCATTTACTGCTACACTCTGCTCCCAACCCTGTTGGGAGCCACCAATGACCCATGCCTCTGCTGGAGACTCCTGGACACTCCTGGGAAAGTCTGGGTCAGTCTCTTTTGGGGTCACTGCTCCTTTCTTCTGGGTCCTAGTGCACACAAGGTTTTGTTTGTGCCCTCCAAGAGTCTATCCCAGATGTATCCTTACAGTTTTAGAAATACAATGATGCCACAACCTCCACATGTGACATAATCAATTGAAGTCCACTAAAAGTGAATGAACTGGCTACTAAAATGAATTAAGTGTATGAGTAAAAATAACTTTCTGGCAATATGAATGAAGCTATGAGGTTTGTTATTAAAGAAAACTGCAGTCTTGTTTACCCAGAAATAATGATGCTCTCCTGTATAGAAATAGAGTGGACTGAAACAGTTTTGTTGATCATTTATTATTCCCTGCTTCTTCTTCTGTATTTTTAGGAAACTATGCCCTAACAATAGGCTTCCTTGAAATCTGATTTCCTAAATGAGTCAACCAATAGGGGACTCACAAGAGATTGAAGTTTCTTCCCCACTGTGGTTCTTCTCTTCTTGGTTCTATCCACTTTGGGTGATTTCAATTCAGGGTTCCTATTCTCACTGTTTTACTCCAACCCTAGGTAAGACACTGGTTTCATGCCACTGCTAACTCCTAGGTTAATTCCCCTTCTCATGTTTGGCTTTCAGTTCTCCCAATACCTCTGTAAATTAGTTCTCCTTGTTAAACCCTCTTTGTTATTTTGTGTGCTGTGCATGGGCTCCATTTTCTTTCAAGACTCTGGCTGATACAGTATTCCTGTGCTGTGCTAAATCACTTCAGTCATGTCCAACTCTTTGTGACACCATGGAATATAGCCCACCAGGCTCCTCTGTCCATGAGATTCTGCAGGCAAGAATGGTGGAGTAGGCTGCCACCCTTTTTCAATAGTATCCCTGAGTGAAGTCACTCAGTTGTGTCTGACTCTTTGTGACCCTGTGAACTATATAGTCTACCAGGCTTCTCCGTCCATGGGATTTTCCAGGAAAGAAGACTGAAATGGGTTGCCATTTCCTTCTCCAGGAGATCTTCCCAACTCAGATATTGAACCCAGGTCTCCCACATTGTAGGTAGATGCTTTACCATCTGAGCCACCAGGGAAATCCAATAGTATTCTTACTTTGCAGTAACACACATAATTTATTTCACATTCCTCTTAGTAATGATGGCTCATTTAGTCTGTGAATGTCAGGGAAGTTTCAGTGTAAAGTTGCAGGAGACAATATTCTCCTAGGGATTATAACAGACTATGGGTGTTGGGGGATGAAGTGGAACATTTTTAAGAAGAACGCACAAATGATTTTAGTATTTCCTGGTTGACATATGCCCTTTTCCTGTGAGTAAACACATTTTGAATTATATAATATTTTAGGGTCTTTAAGATATTACATTCTACAGCCATAATGTCACCTGATTATGAGCATCTTCTAATTTTCACAAGCAATTATGTCTCTAACTTTTCCCTGAGAGGAAAAATAAAGTAAACATAAGCAAGACATTTATATATACAGGAATGTGATGTGTCTCTGTGACGGGAAGGTTTGAATTATCTAGTACTATTTTCAGATGCTTGTAACTGAGGTGAGAAGAATCCATCTGCTGACCCAAATGAAGAATCAGTATAGTCCTTCTGACTTAAGCTGGAAGGATGATATGGCATGTAGAATTCTGACAGTGATTTTTTGAGCTGTAAAACAAACAAACAAACAAAAAACAACAACAACTAGATTTTGGCTCAAGGTAACACAGTAGGTGAAATCTGACTCGAGCTAGCACTTCATTTACAGTTCAAGGAAGATGACTGCTCCCTAGAGATTGATGCAAGGTTTCCATCATCCCAAAATATCTGGGGGAGAAAAGGGAGAAATTACCTGAATGTTTGTCCTGAGCATCAAACAGACACACTAATAAAGTCTTGCAGAACAATGATGAGAATGATGGAAAAAAAAATTTAACCAAACAGACATTAGAGGAAGGTGTAAAGAAAAAAAAAAATGTTGCCTGCCATTCCATTTCTTGAAGGATCAAGCCATTAGCCAGTTCAGTCACCTACCAAGAGTGCACCTTGAGGACACTGGGGATAGAGGAAAACAGCATATCTGTACTTTGGATACCCTGGCTCCTAGATAGCTAAAGACACATGTCTAAGACCTGATTCATGCATCTTCCCATATATAGGAAAGCAGTAAAATTATTAATTTCAGGTATCTGTTCTTTGTGATTAATGAGAATCTTTGATATTCAACTACATGCTTATTTTCCAACAAGAGCAACAAAAAAATCATACATAGCCTGTCTCCTCCTCCTTTTTTCAGAGCAGTTCCTTAAAGCTATCTGAGAGGCTGTCTCCCTAAGCTATCATCCTCAGTAAGGTTACTGAAGAAAACTTAAGTCACAATTTTTACACTGGGTGTTTTTCTCTCAGTCATAAAAGGCAAAGGAACTGTATTGATTCCAAATTGTTCCATTTCCTAGATGTGTGATATTGGACAACTGAACCTTTTTGAATCTCTGTTTGAACATCTATAAAATAGAATAATAATAATAGTTTTGATGGAATGTTTTGAGATAATTAAAATAGTCTTTATAAATTAGCCCATAGTGTGTGTTCAGTCAGAATTAATCAGGAACATTACTTTTAGCATTAAGACATTTGTTTGCAGAATCTCTCTGAATATTTCAGAGGGGAAAAAACATTGGCAACTAAGAGGAAAGCACTGCTTTTTTGTTCTGGACGGTGTGCTCTCTTAATTAGGATAGTACTGTTGTATGAGCAGTTCTTTCATTCTGAAAATGATACCAGGGTCACTTCTCCAGCAAATGGCATTTCTCTGCTGGATGATGAGGTGATAGGAACACCGTCTTGATTTTTTTCATGAACATTTGCTTACCTCTTTACCTTTCATCTTTATTCATCAGGCTGTTGCCTCAAATCTACGCATAAGTGGGAAACCTAATTCTTTCATATTTTCAAATCATGGGGTCTGAATGGAGTGTCAATTTCACTTTCTGAAGCTTGTGAGATGCACAGTTAAGCCAATCTGTGCATCATATCCCCCTGTACGCTGTTGCTGAGGCTTTACAACTTTATGTATCCATTCTCCTATTGATGAGCATTTAGGTTTTATCCAAATATTCATAATGGATCCTAGCATTCCTTTCCCATAAGAGTGGTGCAAACCATTAGAGAAACCAAGTCTTCAGTTTTAGAGTCCACATTCTCACTTGTAAAAAGAGAAATTTAGATTAAATAATCTATAAGTTTCTTTTCTGTGCTATTAACAAAATCCTGTGTTCCATATTCTCTGAATACTTACATATCTTGATAAGTAGCCAGCCCCTGCTCCTGTGTATCTGTTGGACTTTCTCATCTCTTCCGCTTCTGTGAGAGACCTGAAATCAGAGTTCTCAGAGCAATGCTGTATGCTCATAGAGTGGTCCATTTCTTCTAGCCACATGTCTTCCCACTGTCCTAATATGCCACTACAGTGACATCTGTGCTGCCTGCTGCAGACTTCACCTTAGGGAAGTCTTCCCCATTACAGAAGGCAGGCTTCACCTTGCAGAGCTCTTTGGCTGTTTGAGAAACAAACATGTTCTTCCAGATGGGTTAGCAGAGTATTTCAGGACTGATTCATGTTGGCTATTCTCCAGGAATTTCTGCAAAGAAGCTGCATTGTAACAGATTCAGAAAAATCTGACCCTCGTAACCTACCTGTACTATGCTTGTTCCACAAACTGTACATGTCAGCAAGGATTCCTGACCTGATACGAAAACTTGTTGGAGAAAGAAGATAAATAACTCAAAAGAAATGAAACCTACTTTGTCAGTTAAAATCCCTCTATGAGTTTAGTTTTTCAAACTGTAAGAACTGTGGAATTTCACTTTAATAAAAAATTGGAGTAGACTGTTAGTGTAAATAAATATCACAAGTCCTCAGTCAACTGCTATTGGTTATTAAAATGAAGATGTATTAAAAATAACCATTAAGAAGTAGAAACTGTTTCTTTCTGAATATCAGTGTTCTGGCTTTCTTTCTGCCATAAGTGGTTATGATTAGTTTTAAGTTTGGGCTTAAACACCCTGTGGCAATGATACTGCTGCAAGATTGCTCTTTCTTGTTTTGCTGTGTGAAGAAGGAGATGAGGTTAGCACTCACTTATGTTTATAGCATGCTGGTAGGAGTAGTGCAGAAATAGTCTACCTTAACCTTCAATTTCACTTCTGATCAACATAAAAATGTATAAGCTCTTTTAGGATCAAATGATCCTGAAGTCCTGGACCTGAGAATCTTTCTGGATATATCAGACCAAGAATCAAAATAGAGTGTTATATTTAAATATGCAAATAAGATCACATTCATATTAGGTGATTCTTAGTAAGGACCAGTGAAAGTTTTATCAAATTATATGTAAGAGATCTTTACAAATGTATTCTTTTCAAAACATATTTGAAATCTTCACATGATGTTAGGAAATAAATGAAAGTAGACCTTTTGAAACAAAGTAACATGTTCAACTGAGAAAATAAATTGATTAGTGGTACCTATCTTGATTTTAAGTAAGCATACATATACACTGGAACCTCATGATTTAAACATTTTAATCAGGGCCAGTAATAAGATGGCAGAGGAATAGAATGGGGAGACCACTTTCTTCCTCATAAATTCACCAAAAGAACATTTCAGGGCTCAGTAAATTCCACAAAACAACTTCTTAATGCTGGCAGAGGACATCAGGCACCCAGAAAAGCAGATCACTGTCTTCAAAAATAGGTAGGAAAAAATATAAAACATGAAAAAAGAGACAAAAGAGGTAGGTAGGGAGCTCCATCCTGGGAAAGGAGTCTTAAAAAGAGAGAAGTTTCCAAACACCAGGAAATACTCTGACTTCCACATCTATGGCAAGCCTTGGAAGCACAGAGGGCAACATAACAAGGAGGAAAAATAAATAAATAATTAAAACCCACAGATTACGAGCCCAACAGCAACTCCTCCAGTGGAGAAGCAGTGCAGATGCCTGCATCCGCCACTAGCAAGCAGGGGTTGGGCAGGGAGGTGCAGGCTGCAGTGCTTTTTAAGAATCGGGCCAGAATGCCCCAAGTGTAACCAGAGTGAACTAACTTGGGCTAGCAAACCAGGCTGTGGAATAGCTACCACGCAAAAAGCTCTAACATAAGACACCGCCAGGCCGGTGCACAGAACAAAGGACAGAACAGAATTAGCCAGCTGCAGACCATCCCCTGCCGGTGACAGGCAGCCAGAGCCAGAAGGGCTGGGAGGGGGCAATCGCAGCCCCAGAGAGACAATAACTACCAAACTGCAAGGAAGCTTTTTTGCTAACTAAGACTTCTTGGGGCTCTGGGCAGTCACCATCCACCGGAGAAGGTGCTGGGAGGCAGCACGAGGAGTCCTGCCCATGGCAAAGGTCATGAGGTTAAGGGGCCCGACAGGCAAAGGCGAGTCGGGCCTTAAGGGAGCCTTGCTGGACCTGCTCGGGCATCTGCCCCAAAACCAGAGTCTGCCTGTTTTACTGTGTTATGCTTTCCACCTACTCTTCTGACATTAACAGGGGGCTGTCCCCCCACCACCTTTTTCTGGAAAAAGTTAATTTAGAGCTTTTAGATAATAAGTCTCTTGGGCATAATAAGAGTGTTTCAATCCAAAAACCCCTCTGGTGGCTTTGTAGCCTGCCTGCCGGACTCTTACAGCTGTGCATGTGATTGTAGCCTCCCGACTGCAAGAGGCACAGGAAGCATAAAACATCCTAGGAATGTAGCGGCTTCTGAGGAGTCAAAATCATTAGAATAGGACTGATTAAGGGTTTCATTTGTTAAGCCAATACTTGTTGCCAAGTTTTCATACATTTTATTTGTGAATATAGTTGGTATATAGAAAAAACAAGTAGTAGCCCTGGTATTAGCAATATTAGATCTTTGAGTTAAGTACTTTCTTTGTTATAACCCACTGCACCTTTGTTCTACAGGAATGTAACTTTATTTAGTACTTTGAGGGTGATGCAGATTAAAGAAAAAAACACTTCAAGGGAAAAAGAGTTTTCTGGTTGATAGACATTTATCTAGGAAGAGAGCCATAAAAATGTTAACAGGCCTCTTGGCCAGAAGATAATGTAAACCACGTGAGACCTTTTGTATACGGGAAGGTATGCAAAAAGAAAGCCTGGTCTCAATAAGGGTCAGGACTGCTGCCCCTGCATAACTCTGCATATTCCATTATTTCTTTATCTACAACATGGGGCATATAAGCTGCTTTTGAAAATAAAGTAGTGGGTCTGGCACTGATGCTTGCCTCTCCCATGTCGTTCTTTTCTCCCTTTTCTGGCTGAATTCGCATCTGGAGCGTGGAGGCTCACTATGTCTACTTATTTGCCCTGGCTTCTAAGACCCACGTAAGAGGTAACCCAAGGTGGGGCACCCTCCGCTATTTAAGCAGGCACCAGTCACCTACGTAGATGGTGCAAGCCCCTTGTCTCAGAGTTTTATTGGTTCTCTACGTAAACCAAATTATTCGGCCTCTTTTCTCCATTAATTTTCCTACTACACTATTCTTTCCTAATCTCTCTTTATATTTCTAAGTAAATAAGTCTTTCCTCATCGACTCCATCCCTGCTTCAAATTCCCTGGATCCACTGGGGCTGGACCCCGGCAAGAAGGGGTGCCAGTTTTACTCCCAGAAAACCGAGCAGTAGAGATGGGAAAGGCGATAAATCACAGCAACCACGCTCACCAAATACCTGAGCTACTCAGACCCGGGAAGGGCACAAAACATAGGCCCAACCGAGTCTGCGCCTCTGAAGACTACCTGAGTGCCTGAGCCTGAGCGGCTTACACTGGGGCGGTGCATGCAGCCCAGGGCTGCCCTCAGATGGTTCCCGGTGAGGCAATCTAGAGCCTGAACAGTGTGTGCCATGAGCGGGGCCAGGCCCAGCGGGGCTGAGACACTGCAAGCACACACCAGTGTTATTTGTTTGCAGCATCCCTCCCTCCCCACAGTGCAACTGAACAAGTGAGCCTAAAAAAAAAAGTGTCCACCACTGCCCCCCTTGTGTCAGGGCGGAAATCAGATACTTAAGAGACCAGAAAACAGAAGCAGCTAAATCAGAGAGAACCACCTTGGAAGTGACAGGAGCAATAGACTAAAACCTTGTTGTTAGTACCGACTACATAGGAAGGGGCCTATAGGTCTTGAGAAATATAAGCCGGACCAAGGAACTATCCAAAAATAAACTGACCCCACACTGCCCATAACACCAGAGAAAGTCCCAGATATATCTTTACTATTTTTACGATCATTCTTTTTTGTTTGTTTTTTTCTTCTTTTCTTTTTCTTCTTTTTTAAACATTTTTAAACTTTTAAGTCTTCTATTTCTCCTTTAATTTTTATTTTTATAACCTACTATTACTTTTCAAAAAAAAAGGACCCTATTTTTAAAGCAAATGCCATATATATATTTTTTTGTGGTTGTTGTTGTTTTTTAATAATTCTTGTGACTTTGTTTTCTTTCTTCTTCTTCTTTTCTTTAATATTGCATTTTTGAAAATCCAACCTCTTCTCTAGATTTTTAATCTTTGCTTTTTCGTATTTGTTATCAATTTTGTACCTTTAAAAACCCATTCTTCAGTACTCATTTTTACTTGAGAGTGAGATTACTGGCTTGACTGCTCTCTCCTCCTTTGGACTCTCTTTTTTCTCCACCAGGTTGCCTCTGTCTCCTCCCTCCCCCTTCTCTTCTCTACCCAACTCTGTGAATCTCTGTGTTCCAGACAGTGGAGAACACTTAGGGAACTGGTTACTGGATGGATCTGTCTCGCTCCTTTTAATTTCCCTCTTTTATCCTCCTGGCCACGTCTGTCTCCTTCCTCCTCCTCTTCTCTGTATAACTCCGTGAACATTTCTGAGTGGTCCAGACTGTGGAGCACACATACGGAAGTGATGACTGGCTAGCTTGCTCTCTCCTCTTTTGATCCCACCTCATCTCATTCCAGTTACCTCCAAATCCCCCCTCCCTCTTCTCTTCCCCATGTAACTCAGTGAACCTCTCTGGGTGTCCCTCAATGTGGAGAAACTTTTCATCTTTAACCTAGATGTTTTATCATCAGTGCTGCATAGATGGAGAAGTCTAGAGCTACTGTAAAAATAAAACTGAAAACCAGAAACAGGAGGCTTAAGTCAAAATCCTGAGAACATCAGAGAACTCCTGACTCCAGGGAACATTAATCGATAGGAGCTCTTCAAACGCCTCCATACCTATACTGAAACCAAGCACCACCCAAGGGCCAACAAGTTCCAGAGCAAGTCATATCACACAAATTCTCCAGCAACACAAGAACACACCCCTGAGCTTCAATATACAGACAGGTCAAGTTACTCCAAAACCACTGACATCTCAGAACTCATTACTGGACACTTCATTGCACTCCAGAGAGAAGAAATCCAGCTCCACCCACCAGAACTCCGACACAAGCTTCCCTAACCAAGAAACCTTGACAAGCCACTGATACAACCCCACCCACAGCGAGGAAACTCCATAATAAAGAGAACTCCACAAACTGCCAGAATACAGAAAGTCCATCCCAAACGCAGCAATATAACCAAGATGAAGAGATAGAGGGATACCCAGCAGGTAAAGGAACAGGATAAATGCCCACCGAACCAAACAAAAGAGGAAGAGATAGGGAATCTACCTGATAAAGAATGCTGAAAATTGATAGTGAAAATGATCCAAAATCTTGAAATCAAAATGGAATCACAGATAAATAACCTGGAGACAAAGACTGAGAAGATGCAAGAAAGGATTAACAAGGACCTAGAAGAAATAAAAGAGTCAATATATAATGAATAATGCAATAAATGGGATCAGAAACACTCTGGAGGCAAAAAAAAAAAATAGTAGAATAATGGAGGCAGAAGATAGGATTAGTCAAATAGAAGNAAACACTCTGGAGGCAAAAAAAAAATAGTAGAATAATGGAGGCAGAAGATAGGATTAGTGAAATAGAAGATAGAATGGTAGAAATAAATGAATCAGAGAGGAAAAAAGAAATATGAATTAAAAGAAATGAGGACAATCTCAGAGACCTCCAGGACAATATGAGACACTCAAACATTCGAATTATAAGAGTCCCAGAAGAAGAAGACAAAAAGAAAGACCATGAGAAAATAATTGAGGAGATAATAGTTGACAACTTCCCTAAAATGGGGAAGGAAACAATCACCCAAGTCCAAAAAACCCAGAGAGTCTCAAGGCGAAACACCCCAAGACACATATTAATCAAATTAACAAAGATCAAACACAAAGAACAAATATTAAAAGCACCAATGGAAAAACAACAAATAACACACAAGGGAATTCCCATAAGGATAACAGCTGATCTTTCAATAGGAACTCTTCAGGCCATGAGGGAATGGCAAGACATATTTAAAGTGATGAAAGAAAATAACCTACAGCCCAGATTACTGTACCCAGCAAGTATCTCATTCAAATATGAAGGAGAAATCAAAAGCTTTCCAGACAAGCAAAAGCTGAGAGAATTCAGCACCACCAAACCAGCTCTCCAACAAATGCTAACGGATATTCTCTAGACAGGAAACACAAAAAGGGTATATAAACCCAAACCCCAAACAATAAAGTAAACGGCAACGGGATCATACTTATCAATAATTATCTTAAATGTAAATGGGTTGAATGCCCCAACCAAAAGACAAAGAATGGCTGAATGAATATAAAACAAGACCCCTATATATGTTGTCTACAAGAGACCCACCTCAAAACAAGGGACACATACAGACTGAAAGTGAAGGGCTGGAAAAAGATATTCCACGCAAATAGAGACCAAAAGAAAGAAGAAGTAGCAATACTTATATCAGATAAAATAGACTTTAAAACAAAGATTGTGAAAAGAGACAAAGAAGGTCACTACATAATGATCAAAGGATCAATCCAAGAAGAAGATATAACAATTATAAATGTATATACACCCAACATAGGAGTACCACAATATGTAAGACAAATGCTAACAAGTATGAAAGGGGAAATTAACAATAACACAATAATAGTGGGAGACTTTAATACCCCACTCACACCTATGGACAGATCAACTAAACAGAAAATTAACAAAGAAACACAAACTTTAAATTATACAATAAACCAGTTAGACCTAATTGATATCTATAAGCCATTTCACCCCAAAGCAATGAATTTCACCTTTTTCTCAAGTGCTCACGGAACCTTCTCCAGGATAGATCACATCCTGGGCCATAAATCTAACCCTGCTAAATTCAAAAAAAATGAAATCATTCCAAGCATCTTTTCTGACCATTAAGATTAGATCTCAGTTACGGGAGAAAAACTATTAAAAGCTCTAACATATGGAGGCTGAACAACACGCTTCTGAATAACCAACAAATCACAGAAGAAATCAAAAAAGAGATTGAAATATGCATAGAAACAAATGAAAATGAAAACACAACAACCCAAAACCTGTGGAACACTATAAAAGCAGTGCTAAGGGGAAGTTCATAGCAATACAGACATACTTCAAGAAACAAGAAATAAGTCAAATAAATAATCTAACTCTACACCTAAAGCAACTAGAAAAGGAAGAAATGGAGAACCCCAGGATTAGTAGAAGAAAGAAATCTTAAAAATTAGGGCAGAAATTAATGAAAAAGAAACAAAAGAGAGCATAACAAAAATCAACAAAGCCAAAAGCTGGTTCCCTGAGAGGATAAATAAAATTGACAAAGCATTAGCCAGATTCATCAAGAAACAAAGAGAGAAAAATTAAATCAATAAAATTAGAAATGAAAATGGAGAGATCACAACAGACAACACAGAAATACAAAGGATCATAAGAGACTACTATTAGCAATGATAAGCCAATAAAATGGACAACGTGGAAGAAATGGACAAATTCTTAGAAAAGTACAACTTTCCAAAACTGAACCCAGGAAGAAATAGAAAATCTTTAAAAGACGCGTCACAAGCATGGAAATTGAAACTGTAAACACATATCTTCCAGCAAAAAAAAGCCTAGGTCCAGACGGCTTCACTGCTGAATTCTACCAAAAATTTAGAGAAGAGCTAACACCTATCCTACTCAAACTCTTCCAGAAAATTGCAGAGGAAGGCAAATTTCCAAACTCATTCTATGAGGCCACCATCATCCTAATACCAAAACCTGAAAAAGGTGTCATAATAAAAGAAAATTACAGGCCAATATCACTGATGAACATAGATGCAAAAATCCTTAACAAAAGTTCTAGCAAACAGAATCCAACAACACATTAAAAAGATCATACACCATGACCAAGTGGGCTTTATCCCAGGGATGCAAGGATTCTTTAACATTCACAAATCAATCAATGTAATTCACCACATTAACAAATTGAAAAGTAAAAGCCATATGATTATCTCAATAGATGCAGAGAAAGCCTTTGACCAAATTCAACATCCGTTTATGAGTAAAAAAAACTCTTCAGAAAGCAGGAATAGAAGGAACATACCTCAACATAATAAAGGCTATATATGACAAACCCACTGCAAACATTATCCTCAATGGAGAAAAATTGAAAGCATTTCCCCTAAAGTCAGGAACAAGACAAGGGTGCCCACTTTCACTGCTACTATCCAAAATAGTTCTGGAAGTTTTGGCAACAGCAATCAGAGCAGAAAAAGAAATAAAGGAATCCAAATTGGAAATGAAGAAGTAAAATTCTCACTGTTTGCAGATGACATGATCCTCTACATAGAAAACCCTAAAGACTCCACCAGAAAATTACTAGAGATAATCAATGAACAGAGTAAAGTTGCAGGATATAAAATCAACACACAGAAATCGCTTGCATTCCTATACACTAATAATGAGAAAGTAGAAGAGGAAATTAAGGAAAGAATTCCATTCACCATTGCAACGAAAAGAATAAAATACTTAGGAATATATCTACCAACTAAAGACCTATATATAGGAAACTATAAAACATTGGTGAAAGAAATCAAAGAGGACACTAATAGATAGAGAAATATACCATGTTCATGGATCAGAAGAATCAATATAGTGAAAATGAGTATACTACACAAAGCAATCTACAGATTCAATGCAATCCCTATCAAGCTACCAGTGGTATTTTTCACAGAGCTAGAACAAATAACTTCACAATTGGTATGGAAATACAAAAAACCTCTAATAGCCAAAGCAATCTTGAGAAAGAAGAATGGAGCTGGAGGAATCAACCTGCCTGACTTCAGGCTCTACTACGAAGCCACAGTCATCAAGACAGTATGGTACTGGCACAAAGACAGAAATATAGATCAATGGAACAAAATAGAAAGCCCAGAGATAAATTCACATACCTATGGACACCTTATCTTCGNCAACTCCAGAAAAATAAACGACCCAATCAAAAAACGGGCCAAAGAACTAAATAGACATTTCTCCAAAGAAGACATACAGATGGCTAACACACACATGAAAAGATGCTCAACATCACTCATTATCAGAGAAATGCAGATAAAAACCACAATGAGATACCATTCCACACCAGTCAGAATGGCTGCTATCCAAAAGTCTACAAGCAATAAATGCTGGAGAGGGTGTGGAGAGAAAGGGAACCCTCTTACACTGTTGGTGGGAATGCAACCTGGTAAAGCCACTATGGAGAACAGTGTGGAGAGTTCTTTAAAAACTGGAAATTGAACTGCCTTATGACCCAGCAATCCCACTGCAGGGCATACACACCAAGGAAACCAGAACTGAAAGAGACACATGTACCCTAATGTTCATCGCAGCACTATTTATAATAGCCAGGACATGAAAGCGACCTAGATGTCCATCAGCAGACGAGTGGATAAGAAAGCTGTGGTACAGATAGACAATGGAGTATTACTCAGCCATTAAAAATAATACATTTGAATCCATTCTAATGAGGTGGATGAAACTAGAGCCAATTATATAGAGTGAAGTAAGCCATAAAGAAAAACATCAATACAGTATACTAATACATATATATGGAATTTAGAAAGATGATAATGATAACCCTGTGTGCAAAACAGCAAAAGAGGCACAGATGTATAGAACAGACTTTTGGACTCTGTGGGAGAGGGAGAGGGTGGGATGATTTGGGAGAATGGCATTGAAACATGTATACTATCATGTAAGAAACAAATCGCCAGTCTAGGCTCAATACAGGATACAGGATGCTTGGGGCTGGTGCACTGGGATGACCCAGAGGGATGACATGGGGAGAGGGGTGGGAGATGGTTTCAGGACTGGGAACTCATGTACACCCATGGCAGATTCATGTCAATGTATGGCAAAACCAATACAGTATTGTAAAGTAAAATAATAAATAAATAAATAATAATAAATAAACATTTTAATCAAAATATCTAATACTAATATGTTGGGCTTAATTGTTCTTTTTCTTCTTCTTCTTCTTCTTCTTTCCTTTTTTGTTTCAGTGGTAATCATCTTCAAAGTGAATCCATATTCTTAAACATTTAAAGCATATTATCATCATGCATGTAAAAACAACTATCCATAGATTCAAATTAACTGTTTGGTTGTTATAATGTACTTTGCTATCTTTCTGAGGAGACGACTCTGTCATTAAGTAGCAACAAATGAAAAGCATATTACTAAAGTGAATCTTTGAGAAATAGCAATAATTAAGATAATAGAAAAGATAATGCTAAAAATCATATACTATATACTGCTTTCAAAAACACCATCTCACTTGCACAAACCTCTCAAGTAGGTATGTGTGTGTGTGTATTTAATCACTCAGCCATGTCCAACTCTTTGGAACCCCATTGACTTTAAGCCACCGGGCTTCTCTGTCCATGGGGATTCTCCAGGCAGGAGTAATGGAGTGGGTTGTCGTGCCTTCTTCCAGGGGATCTCCCCAGCCCAGGGATCAAACCCAGGTCTTTCACATTGCAGGCAGATTCTTTACCATCTGAGCCAGCAGGGAAGCCCATGAATACTGGAGTGGGTAGCCTATCCCTTCTCCAGGGGATCTTCCTGACACAGGAATTGAACCGGGATATCCTGCATTGCAGGTGGATTCTTTACCAGCTGAGCTGCTACCAGGGAAGCCCCAAGTAGATATAATTTGACCCAAATGTCAGATGACAAATATTTATGGAGCACTTACTGCCCATATCCAGTATTTCCATTTTGAGAGACCCCTATTAGAGTAAACCCTGGGCATTTCTTCATATCTTTACAACCTCACCACTAGGAAAATAATTTGGTTTACTTGTAAGTTTGGAAGAAAGAATCGAGCATGCCTGCTGCAGCTTTTTTCCTCCTAGCCCTCTTCTGGAATCTGGCTGCCTGCAGACAAGGTGCATACTCTTCAGCTCTTTGGGCTGTGGAGACAGGCTTCTAGCTAATCAGTTTTACCTATGACCAGAGGAGTCTGTCTAATTCATCCAGTGGCAAGTGGGAGGGGGCAGGGATCGCAATCATCATTTGTTTGCACCTAGACTATGTCCTGCAAAAAATCTTTATTGGTAATGTAAGGGTTTTTTGATGCCCATCTGCTTGACACCTGTGTTTTTCATTGTATTTGACTGCAAAATGAGATTTGAGATTTATTGACATTCCTATTTCTCAAGTTATAAAACTTGGAGCCTCAGAAGAAGCTTGTTCCAAGTGACGTGGTAGTATGTGACAGAAGAACCATGGCAGCAGAGGCTGTACAAGTTTTAAGGACTGACCTGGGCCCAGCTACAGTGGTTATCAAATTTTGTACAACAAAGTTGTACAACAAGTTTACAAGGTTTAATGATGGAGTCTCAATGTCTCCTGGGAGCAAGGAAAGGGTTTCAAGGAGAAGGCAGGGTAATGAATGCTCTTTCTCTATTATTTGTCTTATTACATATGTAATTTTTATTATGTAAAATATTAATTTTCAAAACCAGAGTTTGTCTTTGATAAACTACCTTAAAATCTACCTGACTAGAATAATTAAGATTGTTGGAATAAAAGAAGACCTAATAGCTCTCAAATGTTCATATTTTTCAGGGATTATTTATATTTCACATAACTATTTCACTATTAACAGTTGTTTAGTTGCTAGGGAAACCCTAGGAATAACAGAACNCCCATCTAGACAGTATTTCTTTCTTCAAGAGGTAATAATCCAGAGAAAGTGTAAATGTAAGTATCAATCCCCTTACATCTTTAAGCATTTTTAAAAATTCATCAAGAGATGGTTATAGGAACAACACCTACAGAAGGATCAGAGCATAGTATTATTGCACCAAAGGAACCCTGGCTTCTGTATTTTTCTATCCTCTAAATGATTACTTTTATTTCTTTTATGATTATTATTGAGCTTTAAATATACGCTCACAACTTTATAATAAGTAATAACTTCAATGTGTATCACTGTTATTTTCCTTATTACCTTTGCACTGTAGATAAAGGCTTACCAGTTAGATACTATTCCCTGACAAACACAGTTATAGATGGAGTTGTACTCTCTTCTCTGTGTCAGTTCCCCAGTACTTTATTCTACCCACATACTACATGCAGCTAGCCAGCTACCCCAAGGAATGTTCATGGCTTGGAGCAATATGGGACGGAAGGGCTGTAACTGCAGGCCTCCAAAGGAAGCCAGCAATACCAACTTCTCTTTCTACACTTCTGATTTCTAGAATTGAGGTGATTTTCTTGGTCTGTTTCTAAGAACCAGTACTCTAAGATAACTTCCAAGCATACATGTGCAAATACAGTGTGAAGACTTCTAAGTTCTTGTTACATGTGGCATTCTGTATCAATTCTTTCATCAAAATAAAGTTGTATGATGCTGAAGGAATATGATTAATGTAGACAAGGAAAGATGCCCCAAGATCCACATCCATTTTGTAGGAATGATCAGTGGCTGCCCAATCTAGTCTACATTACATCTTGGCTCACATTTCTCCCTGGTATTTGCTCTACCAAAAAGAAAGAAGAAAGAAATTTATATTATTTATGTACAAAATCTCAAATGCATTATCTATATTGAGAATAAAAGACATTTCAGCCTCCTTTCAACTTGACTATCTCTGTTCTTGATCTAAGCACTCTGCCTCTTTTACTGAAGGGCTAAAGAAACACAAATACAAGACTAGATCAGGAATATTTCACCCACTATTTGGCCACTATATTGAAAGGAAAGCCAGAAGACAGAATGATACTGAAAGAGCAGAGAATTTAATGGGAAAGGCACACCTTAATTACTCTTGGTCTTTGTAAGTTCGGTCCAGGGTTCCCTATTTAAACAAATGTAGTCTATACCAGGATTCCAATCTTTTGAGAAAAAAAATGTATATATATATATATACACACATATATATGTGTGTGTGTGTGTGTGTGTGTGTGTGTGTGTATATATATATATATAATGTACAAAGGACATGGCAGCAATCAGGAAAACAGGAATTAGTAGGTTTACCATGTGCTGTAGTTAGAAAAGGCAACAGGCAATACTCCCTTGTTCCATTTCACATTTTGTCTTGCATTTTTAATTTTTTGAGAGTTAGCATCAAATCTAATATATAATTAATAATTAATATCTTAATGATATAGTGCAAAGAAGAGGGAGAAGGAAAAAGACTCTTCTCTGCAAATGTGAAGTAATATG
>SJYQ01004056.1:100775-134011 GCA_006410935.1 Redunca redunca
CCATTCTAGTAATAGCAGCTCCCATTTACTGATAATTTAGTACATTCTAGAAATTGTGTGAGTGAGTGCATTTATAGGTAGTTTGCAGTTGCAATAATACATTGACCCATAGAGTTTGTGTGGCACATGGAAACAGTCAAAAGTATAATTATTAAAACTGTGTAAAGTGTTTTCACACTCACATCCTATTTTGTCATCTCTACAATGCTGTGCAACATGAAGAACAAATAGTATTTACTCTAAGTTGCAATGAGATCAGAGTTAGTAAGTGTTGATATAAATTCAGATCCAAGTAATGCTTCTTAAACATATATGATATACCAAATATCTTCCTAATTGTTTTCACGTACATTGCAACATCCTGAAAGTAATCCTATGGGGTAGATTCGAGAAAGGCTTCTCAAAGTATCAGGTCTCTAAAACTCACATAGTCTTTCCTTAAATTTAGAACTTCTGATTACAGATGAATAAATAGAGCCCTGTGATCATGATGCTGTCATTAATGAGCAAAGCTAAATATTCACATAGGTGCAGAATAAATTAGAGACTCACTTTTTCGGGCCATGTATACCTCAATTAAGTACCACATGATAGTAGTGAAGATACTGTAAAAAAAAAAAAACTGAACTCTGAATCTTTAACAATACAGTAGTGTTAAAGTATGTGAGTGATTACATGTGTTTAGTATGTATTTAGTTCTTTGCCTCCAGAGAATCTAGTCAATACCATTGTAAACCCCTTATGTCTTGGGCATTAACTGGCTTTCCACTAGACAAATGAGAGAGTGGGCTCTCCAAAGTGAGCAGCTTACTTCTTTAGCAGTCTCCAACTGCATGACTACTAATTTGCTCATTATTACTTTGGTGCACTAAGTATTATTTTGTTGGTTTGAAATAGTTAATGATTCTGCTAATTGCCTAATTTACTTCTGGGGAACACTCTACTTGGAGGAGCTGGCTGAATACAAAATACTGTGTGCCAGATGCTTTGCCTCTCTTCACTGAAAATACTTAGGGAATTGCAGAAGAAGGATTTCCTCCTTGTCCTCACTCACCCTGAGGGGATTTCAGGGCTAGCAATACTCAGTCCACACAATACTGCTATTATTTCTTTATCTGGTTGTTTTGGGGAACAAAGGAATCATAGAACAATAACTGTCCTTTAAAAATGGAAAGTTAAAAGCTTTTAAAAGTTAAAAACCTCTTTAAAATTAAATGGTGAAAATATTCTGAAAATGAATTGTGCATATCTTTAACTTACTAAAGATAACACAGCGAGTGACTCGTAATCTTTATTAGATACATAAGTCTCATGCTAGCTCAAAAAAATAATTTATATATGAAGTTATACCAGTTGAGCTTATCATGAAAGACTATTTCTTCAAATGTCTACTCACCTAAGAGTATAAGTAACTTGATAATTTTCTTGATTCTGCTCATTCTTATCCCTCCAGCCTGCCTTGTGTTAATTATGATGATGTTGTATGTTATATTATTTTAAAGAAAATATAGTAAGAAAAGGAAAATCAAAAGCCAAGTTTGTGAAAGAAAAATTTCTTAAAGTTTATTTTGTTGTGCAGAAAATGTGGAGACATATTTTTGAAATGTCAAAATAGAAACCCCAACCCAAGTGTTGGATTATATGGTTACCAGTGTAGCTAACGGAGCTGTGGAACTTTATTATTGGAACTACAGGATCTGTATAAAGTTGATAGTCCTTGTTAAACTAGAAAAAAAGATATTTGAGAACAGCAATGGAAAATCATAGATAGCACAGAGAACCCAAAAAAGAATGATAAATGAATGTAAAAACTAAACCACGTGAAGAAAGTTGAAACAGAAGCCTATAGCTCAAGTGAGATTGAGACTAAGAAATATAAATAAATATTTTGTGGAATGCCTTTCTTTATAAGGTAGGAGAAAGAAATATCAAGCATTTATGGCTAGATTAGGAAGAAAATGAAAACAAACAAACATGTTATCAAAGAAACTTAGCAGAGAAAGAAACAAGGGAGAGACAGTTCACAATTTCAAGGGAGCAGAAATAAAAGAATAAAAAATATAACAAGACTTTTTGATTTAGTAATTGATTAACTCTGAAAAGTTTTTTAGCAAAGTGTTAGACATAGAAGCTAAATAGGAAACAATCAAGTATCAACTGAAGAAAACATCCAACTTGAAATTTGAGAATTATGTTTTATTTGGTGGACTTAATAAGGGTTTAAGCCAAGGATACAGCCTCTCAGATAGCTTTGAGAGACTGTTATGAAAAGGTAAGGGAGGAGCCAGGATAAATAGGAGTTTTGTGGGGAAACAAAACACAACAAAAAAAGCAGGTTGTTGAACATCAAAAAATTATTGCTAGTTACCTTTACAATCCAGACAACTCAAGTTCATAATTTGGTGCTATTCTATGTGTGGGAAAATGCTAGAGTCTGAACTTATTGAAATAATTTCTTGGATATGCATAACTACCTAGGGTGGGATCCTGGTTTTCTCCATCCTGAGTTTTCCTCAGGGTGCACCATCAGGGGTGACTGCAGTGACTGATGAGTTGATGGCACAGTATCCTTTGTTTATTGAAATGACACATGGCATTCTTTTTCCACACAGGTAATACTTGATAATAAGGAAATAAATTAGAGTGTTTATAACTTCTTTCAAGAATTTGAGAAGAATGGAACTGGAGGAATCAACCTGCCTGACTTCAGGCTCTACTACAAAGCCACAGTCATCAAGACAGTATGGTACTGGCACAAAGACAGAAATATAGATCAATGGAACAAAATAGAAAGCCCAGAGATAAACCCACACACCTATGGACACCTTATCTTTGANGCAACTCCTGCAGCTCAATTCCAGAAAAATAAATGACCCAATAAAAAAAATGGGCCAAAAAACTAAATAGACATTTCTCCAAAGAAGACATGCTAACAAACACATGAAAAGATGCTCAACATCACTCATTATCAGAGAAATGCAAATCAAGATCACAATGAGGTACCATTTCACACAAGTCAGAATGGCTGCTATCCAAAAGTCTACAAGCAATAAATGCTGGAGAGGGTGTGGAAAAAAGGGAACCTTCTTACACTGTTCGTGGGAATGCAAACTAGTAAAGCCACTATTGAGAACAGTGTGGAGAGTCCTTTAAAAACTGGAAATTGGACTGCCTTATGACACAGCAATCCCACTGCTGGGCATACACACTGAGGAAACCAGAATTGAAAGACACATGTACCCCAATATTCATCTCAGCGTTGTTTATAATAGCCAGGACATGGAAGCAACCTAGATGTCCATCAGCAGACAAATGGATAAGAAAGCTGTGATACATATACACAATGGAGTATTACTCAGCCATTAAAACGAATACATTTGAATCAGTTCTAATGAGGTGGATGAAACTGGAGCCGATTATATAGAGTGAACTAAGCCAGAAAGAAAAACACCAATACAGCATACTAACACATATATATGGAATTTAGAAAGATGGTAGTGATAACCCTGTATGTGAGACAGCAAAAGAGACACAGATGTATAGAACACTTTTGGACTCTGTGGGGGAGGGAGAGGGTGGGATGATTTGAGAGAATGGCATTGAAACATGTATGCTATCATGTAAGAAATGAATCGCCAGTCTAGGTTCAATGCAGGATACAGGATGCTTGGGGCTGGTGCACTGGGATGACCCAGAGAGATGGTATGGGGAGGGAGGTGGGAGGAGGGCTCAGGACTGGGAACTCATGTACACTCGTGGAAGATTCATGTTGATGTATGGCAAAACCAATACAGTATCGTAAAGTAAAATACAAAAAATAAATAAAATCAAGTAGTTTACACATTCAAAAAAAAAACAATTTGACTACAACTGAAAATGTTCATCTAATGTTTAAAAATAATTATCAGTTTGTCAAACAAATAAAAGGCAAACGCCACAGTGTTTTGATTTGAAAAGTAAAAATGATGTATTGCAACATGGACGTACTTTCTTCCCTTCATTATGTTACCATGAATATGAAAACTTTTCCGAACAATAGGCTCTTTGAAATCTGAGCTACACAAAGTGTGTGTGCTGACAGCAGACATTTGGAAGCATCCCTGAACTGTGCTTGCACAGGTAATTATAATGGAGAGGCCAGTTTTTTCAAAAACAACAATAATGTGCATTACCCTATCTCAGTGGACAGTCATTGCATCTGCCTGTATCAGCTAATAATCAAATGCTCTGTTTGATACATGCTTTCCTCCCATCCCCACCATGTGTGCTGGGCCATAATGGATGAGTGAAAACTAGCTTTTCATTGTCATTGTTGAACTCAGAGGACACAGAATAATTTAATCACAGAAACTAAAACTGATAAAATATTCGAACGCATTTAATCCAATCTCCTAAGGAAAGAGGTTTCATAGTGTTAAGCCTGAGTCATTTAACAGGTTTGTAGCAGAAATAGGAGTATAACCCACACTTTGTATTTTAAGTTCCACAGTTATCTGTAAACTGTTCATTTTAGCTCCTTTTTCTCCTTTAGTTTCCACAATCAAAGCAACATTTAGAAATTACAAGTTAATGAGGAATTTGACATAAGCATAAGGGTGAGAGAATGGTGGAAGTATGTTTGAGATGAAGGGGAATATAAACCAATCAAATCATAGGGGAAATGTCAAAATTACAAACCAGGATATAGAAATATAATTCATAAAGACCTAAAGTTTCAAAACCATACAGATAAAAAAATAGAACTTGAAAATTAATAGAACAATTAAATGGAAAATAACTGAATATATATCTGTGTGCTTCTGTTATTTAAAGAGGACTTACATAGCATTTATTAAAAGCCAGTCACCATTCACTTTCTTGCTGCACATTATCATTCACAAAACCCCTAGAGATACACAAGTGCTATTATTATCTGCATTTTATAGACAAAGTAGGCAGAAAGAAGTTATACAATATTAGTTTCCTTGGGCTTCTATAAAAAGGTACCACAAACTGAAAGTCTTAAAGCAATAAAATTTTAATTCTCCACATATCAGATCTCTGGAAGTCCAAAATCAAGGTGTTAGCAGAGCCATGATCCCTCTGAAACCTTGGAAGAATCCTTCCTTGTGTCTTGACAGCTGTTGGTGTTGGCAATTAGTCCTTGGACTTCTTGGCTTACAGATCCATCACTCCAGTCTCTGCTTCTGCCATCACATGACATGAGGTTAGAAATTCAACACATTTTTTGAGGAAAACAGTTCAACTAAGACCATGTAACTTATTCAGTTTTGTGTTACTAAGAGCAGGAGCCAAGACAGTCTTGCTCCAGAGATGATGCTCTTAACTCCTTGCTAAGTCACTTCAGTCGTGCCCAACTCTGTGTGACCCCATAGATGGCAGCCCACCAGGCTCACCCGTCCCTGGAATTCTCCAGGCAAGAACACTAGAGTGGGACTTTGCAGGGAAGAGTACTGGAGTGGGGTGCCATTGCCTTCTTTGAATAATTCATTAGTGCATTAGGATCTCATAGAACGGGGCTATGATTATGCACTGGAGTCCTGCAAAGATCCTGCAGCACTGGGGCTCCAATTAGACCTTAGAAAAGGATTGATTTAATTTAACTGCAGAGGACAGATGGAAGAAATTCCTAAGTAGATGAGTCAATGAAGAGAGACAGACTAGATGAAAACAACTGAAATAATAAACATAAAGCCTTGAAAGAAAATGTTTTTTTTTAAAGCCTGTGGTTAAAAAAATGACATATAAAAGGAAAAATAACTTTAACAATAGACAAAAATGAACCCATCCAGTCTATGTATATATCTGCAGTATCCTTAAACTTGCATCATGCTTGTATCTCCAATGCCATTTACTCTAGATAGTCAACATAACAATCAGAGCAGCAATTTTCTTTTCTTTTGAAGGGAGGAGGGTTGGGAGTTTTCTACAAAAGTATAAGTAGCATTATAATTTAAAACTGATAGGTCTGACTTATGTAATAGTAAACTGAAAATTTGGATCACTTTCCTACTGTGAGACAAATAAAAAGTGTGGTATACATTTTTTTTAATCCACTAAACAAAACCAAAACTAAACAAATGGTACTACATCAAACTAAAAAGCTTTTGCACAGTGAAGAAAAATATCAACACAGTGAAAGGCCACCTACTGAATGGGAGATGATATTTACAAGCCAAAATAGACAGAGGACTTGAATAGACAGTTTTCTAAAAAAGACTCAGATGGCAAAGAGGCATATGAAAACATGCTCATAATCTGTAATCATCAGACAAATGCAAATTAAAACCACAATGAGATACCAATTCACACCTGTCAGAATGGCTATTACCAGGAGGACATCAAATAATAAGTGTTGATGAAGATGGAGAGAAAAGGATTCTTGATGAGAATGTAAATTGGTGCAACCACCATGGAAAACAGCATGAAGATTCTTCAAAAACTTAAAAATAGATATTTCTGCTTCATTGACTATGCCAAAGCCTTTGACTATGTGGATCACAATAAACTGTGGAAAATTCTTTAGAGATGGGAATACCAGACCAAATTACCTGCCTCTTGAGAAGTCTGTATGCAGGTCAGGAAGCAAGTTAAAACTGGACATGATGAAAATGAAAGAGGAGAGTGGAAAAGGTGGCTTAAAGCTCAACATTCAGAAAATTAAGATCATGGCATCCGGTCCCATCACTTCATGGCAAATAGATGGGGAACCAGTGGAGACAGTGGCTGACTTTATTTTCCTGGGCTCCAAAATCATTGAAGATGGTGACTGCAGCCATGAAATTAAAAGGTGCTTGCTCCTTGGAAAGAAAGCTATGACCAACTAAGACAGCATATTATAAAGCAAAGACATTACTTGCCAACAAAGGTCCATCTAGTCAAAGCTATGGTTTTTCCAGTAGTCATATATGGATGTGAGAGTTGGAATATAAAGAAAGCTGAGGACAGAAGAATTGATGCTTTTGAACTGTGGTGGTGGAGAAGACTCTTGGGAGTCTCTTGGAATGTAAGGAAATCCAACCAGTCTATCCTAAAGGAGATCAGTCCTGGGTGTTCACTGGAAGGACTGATGTTGAAGCTGAAACTCCAATACTTTGGCCACGTGATGCAAAGAGCTGACTCATTTGAAAAGACCTTGATTCTGGGAAAGATTGTAGGCAGGAGGAGAAGGGGACAACAGAGGATGAGATGGTTGGATGACATCACTGACTCAATGGACATGAGTTTGGGTAAACTCTGGGAGTTGGTTATGGACAAGGAGGCCTCACTTGCTGCAGTCCATGGGATCGCAGGGTAGTACACGACTGAGCGACTGAACTTAACTGAACTGAACTGTATGGTCCAACAATTCCACTCCTGGGTATTAATCTGAAAAAACTGAAAACACTAATTTGAAAAGATATATGCCTCCCAATGTTCATAGCATCATTATTTATAGTAGCCAAGATATGGAAGCAACCTAACTGTTATCAATAGATGAACTGATAATGAAGATGTGGTGTATATACATTTATATATAATGGAATATTAGTCATCAGAAAATGAAATTTTTCCATTTACGAAAACATCGGTGGACCTAGAGGTTATTGAAGGTGAAAGTGAAAGTGTTAGTCCTTCAGTCGTGTGGAACTCTTTGTGACCCCATGTACTGTAGCCCACCAGACTCCTCTTTCCATGGACTTTTACAGGCAAAAATACTGTCTCCAGGGGATCTTCCTGACCTGGGGATTGAACCCAGGTCTCCTGCATTGGAGGCAGATTTTTTTAGGATCTGAGCAATCAGGAAAGCCAAGGACATGTGCCTCCCCATCAGGGAATCAAACCCTGGTTTCCCACATAACAGGCAGGGATACTCACCACTATAATGAGGATGGCAGAGGGTATTATGCTAAATGAGATAAGTCATACAGAGAAAGAAAAATGCTGTATTGTTTCATATCTATGTGGAATTTTAAAAGTAAATAAACAGATATAATCAAACAGAAACCTAATCATAGATACAGAAAACAAATAGGTGGTTGCCAGAGGAGAAGAGAAGTAGGAGGAGGAGAGACATAAGTGAGGGCAATTAAGATGTATAAGCTTCCAGTTACAAAATGAGTTACAGATATGAAATGTACAGTATAGATAATATAGTCGATAATTGTGTAATATTTTGTATATTGACAATAACAGCTAAACTTATCATAGTGACCACTTTGAAATGTATAAACATATCAAATCACTATGTTATATACCAGGAACATAAAAAGTGAACAAACTCATAGAAAAGATATCAGATCTCTGACAAGTAGTGGTGTGGGGCAGGGGAGGGGGAATTAGATGAAGGTTATCAAAAAGTTTAAACTTTCAGTTATAAAAAAAACTAAGCACTAGAGATGCAATGTACAACATATTAAACATAAGTAACACTGCTGTATATTACAAAGTTGTTGGGAGATTAAATCTTAAAAATACATCACAAGGCAAAAAGAAAAAAAAATACTAAACTAAAATTGTCTCTCTATAGGAGATGATAGATGTTCACTAACTATGTTTGAGAATATAGCATCATTATGGATCATTTGGAGTTCAGAATCAAGCAAGGTCAGAAGCTGGTTGACCTTGTATTTAAGATAGAGATTCACAAGGGCTGAACTTTGAAAGTAAGATAAAGTGAGACTGTCAAAGCTGTCCTAGGGATTGTATCTCATCTTTGCTTTATCTCAGTTCTTTCCTATTGTTAATAAAGTTCCATATGGCTCATGTCCATAGCTGCTGCTGCTGCTTCTGCTGCTGCTAAGTCGCTTCAGTTGTGTTCGACTCTGTGTGATGCCATAGACTGCAGCCCACCAGGCTCCCCTGTCCTTGGGGTTCTCCAGGCAAGAACACTGGAGTGGGTTTCCATTTCCTTCTCCAACGCATGAAAGTGAAAAGTGAAAGTGAAGACATTCAGTCATGTCCGACTTTTGTCAACCCCATGGACTGCTGCCCACCAGGCTCCATGGGATTTTCCAGGCAAGAGTACTGGAGTGGGTGCCATTACCATCTCTACATGTCCATAGAAGTTTACCCAAACAAGCAAATTCCTTTCTGGAAAGAAATAGCTTTAGTATGATTCTCAAATCATTTTCAGAAGAACTATTTCAAAGATGACCTTTAGCAAACAATAAAAAATAACAAGGGACAAAAACACACCAGAAATTATGAAATTTGTAGTAGAAACAAACAACAGAAGAGACATTTAAGCTCCATATTTGGAACAAATCAGATTCAAATTTTAAAATAACTATGCTTATAGTGTTCGAAGAGATAAAAATTTAAGGTATAACATTTAAATAGGCAATTAGAAAATGTTAAAAATATAGTTATAAGGCTACAACAATGGCAATTTAGAATTTATAAGCATAATAAGTCAAATTAAGATGTAACTGGATTAGCTGTGGTCAAAAATGNTAGAAATATAGGTTTAAGAATGGTATGGCAATAATGATATTTTCAGATAAACAGCTGGAAGAATTTATTACAAATAGACATAATAAATAATAGAAAAAATTATTTTTCAGGCAGTAGAATAATGTGTCCATATGGATGAAAGCAGCTATAAAAATGTATGAAGAAAATGAAAAAGGAAAACATGGTTAAATCTAGTACATATGGGCCTTGGAGTACAAATGAAGCAAGGCAAAAGCTAATAGAGCTTTGCCAAGAGAACTCACTGGTCATAGCAAACACCCTCTTCCAACAACACAAGAGAAGACTCTACACATGGACATCACCAAATGGTCAACACCAAAATCAGATTGATTATATTCTGTGCAGCCAAAGATGGAGAAGCTCTATACCTTCAGCAAAAACAAGATGGGGAGCTGACTGTGGCACATATCATGAAATCCTTATTGTCAAATTCAGACTTAAATTAAAGAAAGTATGGAAAACCACTAGACCATTCAGGTATGACCTTAATCAAATCCCTTATGATTATATTTTGGAAGTGACAAATAGATTCAAGGGATTAGATCTGATAGAGTGACTGAAGAACTATGGATGGAGGTTCATGACATTGTACAGGAAGCAGTGATCAAGACCATCCCAAAGGAAAAGAAATCCAAAAAGGCAAAATGCCTGTCTGAGAGGCCTTACAAATAGTTATGAATAGAAGAGAAGTGAAAGGCAAAGAAGAAAAGGAAAGATATATCCATTTGAATGCAGAGTTCCAAAGAATAGCAAGGAGAGATAAGAAAGCTTTCCTCAGTGATTAATGTAAAGAAATAGAGGAAAACAACAGAATGAGAAAGGCTAGAGATCTCTTCAGGAAAATCAGAGATCCCAAGGGAACATTACATGCAAAGATGGGCTCGATAAAGGACAGAAATGGTATGGACCTAACAGAAGCAGAAGATATTAAGAAGAGGTGGCAAGAATACACAGAAGTACTATATAGAAAAGATCTTCATGACCCAGATAATCATGATGGTGTGATCACTCACCTAGAGGCAGACATTCTGGAGTGTGAAGTCAACTGGGCCTTAGGAAGCATCACTAGGGACAAAGCTAGTGGAGGTAATGGAATTCCAGCTGAACTATTTAAATCCTAAAAGATGATGCTGTGAAAGTGCTGCACCCAATATGCCAGCAAATTTGGAAAACTTGGTATTGGCCACAGAACTGGAAAAGCTCAGTTTTCATTCCAATCCCAAAGAAAGTGAAAAGTGAAGGTGAAATTACAAGTTGCTCAGTCGTGTCCAACTTTTTGCGACACCATGGATTTTACATTCCATGGAATTCTCCAGGCCAGAATACTTGCGTGGGTAGCCTTTCCCTACTGCAAGGGATTTTCCCAATCCCGGGATTGAACCCAGGTCTCTCACATTGCAGGTAGATTCTTTAACAGCAAAGCCACAAGGGAAGCCCAAGAAACTGGCGTGGGAAGCCTATCCCTTCTCTAGCAGATCTTCCTGACTTAGGAATCAAACTGGGGTCCCCTGCATTGCAGGTAGATTCTTTACCACCTGAGCTATTAGGGAATCCCAAAGAAAGACAAGCAAAAGAATGGTCAAAGTACCACACAACTGCACTCATCTCATACGCTAGTAAAGTAATGCTCAAAATTCTCCAAGCTAGGCTTCAACAGTACATGAACAGTGAAATTCCAGATGTTCAAGCTGGACTGAGAAAAGGCAGAGGAACCAGAGATCAAATTGCCAACATCCATTGAATCATTGAAAAAGCAAGAGAATACCAGAAAAACATCTATTTCTGCTTTACTGACTATGCCAATAAACATCTATTTCTGCTTTATTGACTGTGTGGACCACAACAAATTCTGGAAAATTCTTAGAGATGCGAATACCAGACCACCTGACCTGCCTCTTGAGAAATCTGTATGCAAGTCAGGAAACAACAGTTAGAACTAGACATGGAACAACAGACTGGTTCCAAATAGGAAAAGGAGTGGCATTAAGGCTGTATATTGTCACCCTGCTTATTTAACATATATGCAGAGTACCTCATGAGAAACACTGGGCTGCATGAAGCACAAGCTGGATCAAGATTGCTGGGAGAAATATCAATAACTTCAGATATGCAGATAACACCACCCTTATGGTAGAAAGTGAAGAAAAACTAAAGAGTCTCTTGCTGAAAGTGAAAGAAGAGAGTGAAAATGTTGGCCTAAAACTCAACGTTCAGAAAACTAAAATCATGGCATCTGGTCCCATCACTTCATGGCAAATATATGGGGAAACAATGGAAACAGTGACAAACTTTATTTTGGGGGGCTCTAAAATCACTGCAGATGGTGACTGGAGCCATGAAATTGAAAGATGCTTGCTCCTTGAAGAAAAGCTATGACCAATCTAGACAGCATATTAAAAAGCAGAGACATTACTTTACCAACAAAGGTCCATCTAGTCAAAGCCATGGATTTTCTAGTCATGTATGGATGTGAGAGTTGGGCTGTGTAGAAAGTTGAGCCCAAAGAATTGATGCTTTTGAACTGTGGTGTTGGAGAAGACTCTTGAGAGTCCTTTGGACTTCAAGGAGATCCAGCCAGTCCATCCTAAAGGAGATCAGTCCTCAGTATTCATTGGAAGGACTGATGCTGAAGCTGAAACTCCAACCTTTTGGCCACCGGACGTGAAGAACTGATTCGTTTGAAAATACCCTGTTGCTTGGAAAGATTGAAGGTAGGAGGAGAAGGTGGTGACAGAGGATGAGATGGTTGGATGGCATCAGCAACTCAATGGACTTAAGTTTGAGTAAACTTCAGGAGTTAATGAAGCACATGAAGGCCTGGCATGCTGCAGTCCATGGGGTCACAAAGAGTCAAACACACCTGAATGACTGAACTGAACTGATAAGAAAAATATATATATAACATATGCATATAGAGGATCATACTTCATAACTTAATTTGGTATATTCCAGAAATACAAAAGTGGCTTAACATTTGGAAATCAATTAATGTAATTGATTAGAAAAGGAGAAAAAATTTCTATGATGATTTCAATAGATGCAAAGCTAAGACAGATGAAAGTCTTATAGTTAAAAAAAAAACAGAAAATGAGAAAAAGAAATGTCTAAAATTGATAAAGAGTAAGTAAAATAAGTATAATAAATGGCTCAGGGTTGGGTTTAAAATTTTTACTTAAAAGTCCAGAATGACTTGTTGTCATTCAGTCACCAAGTCTTGTTCGATTCTTTGAGAACCCACAGACTGCAGCACGCTAGGCCTCCCTATCCCTCACAATTTCCCAGAGTTTGCCCAAGTTCATTTTCATTACATAGGTAATGCCATCCAACCGTCTCATCCTCTGTCACACTCTTCTCCTTGTTACTTCAGTCTTTGACAGCATTACAGTCTTTTCACATGAGTCAGTTCTTCACATCAGGTAACCAAAGTGTTGGAATTTCAGCTTCAATATCAGACCTTCCCATGAATATTCAGGACTGATTTCCTTTAGGATTGGTTAGTTGGATCTCCTTGCAGTCCAAGGGACTCTCGAGTCTTCTCCAACACCAGAGTTCAAAAGTATCAATTCTTCAGTGCTCAGCTTTCTTTATAGTCAAACTCTCACATCCATACATGACTACTGGAAAAACCTTAGCTTTAACTAGATGGACTTTTGTCGGCAAAGTAACTCTCTGCTTTTTAATATGCTGCCAAGGTCAGTCACAGTTTTTCTTCTAAGGAGCAAGTGTCTTAATTTCATGGCTACAGTCACCATCTGCACAGATTTGGGAGCCCAAGAAAATAAAGTCTGTCACTTTTTTCATTGGTTCCCCATCTATTTGCATTGAAATGATGGAACTGGATGCCATGTTCCTCATTTTTTGAATATTCAGTTTTAAGCCAGCTTTTTCACTCTAAGCCAGCTTTTCACACTCCGCTTTCACTTTATCAAGAGGCTCTTCAGTTCCTCTTTGCTTTCTGCCATCTGAGATTATTGATATCACTCCCGGAAATCTTGATTCCAGCCTGTACTTCAGCAAGCCTGGCATTTCATGTGATGTATTCTGCCTACAAGTTAAATAAGCATGGTGACTATATATACAGCTTTGACGTACTCCTTTCCCAATTTGCAACCAGTACGCTTTCCAGGTCCAGTACTAACTGCTGTTTCTTGACTGGCATACAGATTTCTCAGGAGGCAGAAAAGGTGATCTGATATTCCCTCTCTTGAAAAATATTTCACAGTTTGTTGTGATCCACACAGCCAATGGCTTTGGCATAATCAATAAAGCAAAAATACATGTTTTTCTGGAACCCTCTTGCTTTTTCTTTGATCCAGTGGATGTTGGTAATTTGATCTCTAGTTCCTCTGCCTTTTCTAAATCCAGCTTGAACATCTGGAAGCTCTCAGTTCATGTACTATTCAAGTTTAGCTTGGAGAAATTTGAGCATTAATTTGCTAACTTCTGAGATGAGTGCAATTGTGCAGTAGTTTGAGCATTCTTTGGCATTGCCTTTCTTTGTGATTGGAATGAAAGCTCACCTTTTCCAGTCTTGTGGCCATGGCTGGGTTTTCTAAATTTTCTGGCATATTGAATATAGCACTTTAACAGCATCACCATTTAGGATTTGAAATTGTTCACCTGGAATTTGATCACCTCCACTAGCTTTGTTTGTCATGATGCTTCTTAAAGCCCACCTGACTTTGGACTCCAGGATGTCTGGCCTAGGTCAGCGATCTCTGCTTCTGTTAGGTCCCGACCATTTCTGTCCTTTATTGAGCCCATCTTTGCATGAAATGTTTCCTTGGTAGATCTCTGATCCTTCTCATTCTGTTGTTTTCCTCTATTGCTTTGCATTGACCACTGAGGAAGGCTTTCTTTTTTCTCCTTGCTATTCTTTGGAATTCTAAATTCAGATAGGTATATCTTTCCTTTTCTCCTTTTCTTTCACTTCTCTTCTTTTCTGAAGTATTTGTAAGGCCTTCTCAGACGACCATTTTGTCTTTTTTCATTATTTTTTCTTGTGGATGGTCTTGATCATTGCCTCCTGTACAATGTCACAAACCTCTATCCATAGTTCTTCAGGCATTCTATCGGTTCTAATCCCTTGAATCTGTTTGTCACTTCCACTGTATAATCGTAAAGGATTTGATTTAGGTCATACCTGAATGGACTAGTGGTTTTCCTTATTTTCTTTAGTTTAAGCNNTTTTCCTTATTTTCTTTAGTTTAAGCCTGAATTTGGCAACAATGAGTTCATGATCTGAGCCACAGTGGGCTCCCGGTCTTGTTTTTGCTGACAATATAGAGCGTCTCCATCTTCATCTGTAAAGAAGAATATAATCAATCTGACTTCACTATTGACTATCTGGTGATGTCCATGTGTAGAGTCATCTCTCGTGTTGATGGAAAAGGATGTTTGCTATGACCAGTGCATTCTCTTGGCAAAATTCTCGTTAGCCTTTGACCTGCTTTATTTTGCACACCAAGGCCAAACTTGCTTGTTACTTTTAGTATCTCTTGACTTCCTACTTTTGCATTCCAGGCCCTTATGATGATAAGGACATCTTTTTTTTTTTTTCGGTGTTAGTATAGAAGGTCTTGAAGGTCATCACAAAACCATTCAACTTCAGCTTCTTTGGCACTAGTGGTTGGGGCATAGACTTGGTTTACTGTGATATTGAATGTTTTGCCTTAGAAATGAACAGAGACCATCCTGTCATATTTGAGATTGCATCCAAGTACTGCATTTTGGACTCTTTTGTTGACTATGATGTATATTCCATTCCTTCTAAGGGATTCTTGCCCACAGTAGTAGATATAAAGGTCATCTGAGTTAAATTCACCCATTCCAGTCCATTTTAGTTCACTGATTCCTAAAATGTCGATGTTCACTCTTGCTGTCTCCTGTTTGACCACTTGCAATTTGCCTTCATTCATGGACCTAACATTCCAGGTTTTATGCAATATTGTTTTTACAGCATTAGACTTTACATCCATCACCAGTCACATCCACAACTGGGTGTTGTTTTTGCTTTGGCTCCGTCTCTTCATTCTTTCTGGAGTTATTCCTCCATTCTTCTCCTTTAGCATATTGGGCACATACTGACCTGGGAAGTTCTATCTTTTAGCTTTTTTGTGAAGAAAGACTATATAGAGAACTATAAAACATTAATTACATTAAAAAATTAAGAGTTATATATGGAGTGGTATATAAGCTTAGGATTAGGAAGACTCAGAATTACAAAGTTGTGACTTCTTTACAATGTGATCTATAACTTTAGTTATGTCCTGTACAAAACCAAGAGATTTTGTGACTTATTGACCAACTGTGATTACTTCAGTTTGTGTGGAAGTTGACAATCTAGATTTTTGTGTTGTTTTGTTTTTTTTTTTTTCCAAAAACAAATTTCTGAATTTAATTTAAGCAAAAAAAGAAGAAAACAATGACTAGAAAAACCAAGACTCCAATAAATTTGAATGGGCACACATAAAGAGAAAACCAGGGTCAAAAAATTATGTGAAAAATGTTCAACAAATTATTCATGGTTGTTGTCCAGTCACTAAGTCATGTCTAACTCTTTGCAACCAAATGAACTGCAACACACCAGGCTTCCTTGTTCTTCACCACCTCGTGTAGTCTGCTCAAACTCATGTCCATTGAGTCAGTGATAGCATCCAACAATCTCATCAGCTCAGTTCAGTCGCTCAGTCCTGTCTGACTCTTTGCAACCCCATGAATCACATAAGGCCAGGCCTCCCTGGTCCATCAGCAACTCCCAGAGTTCCCTCAGAATCACGTCCACTGAGTCAGTGATGCCATGCAGCCATCTCATCCTCTGTCGTCCCCTTCTCCTCCTTCCCCCAATCCCTCCCAGCATCAGAGTCTTTTCCAATGAGTCAACTCATTGCATGAGGTGGCCAAGTACTGGAGTTTCAGTTTTAGCATCCAAAGAAATCCCAGGGCTGATCTTCTTCAGAATAGACTGGTTGGATCTCCTTGCAGTCCAAGGGACTCTCAAGAGTCTTCTCCAACACCACAGTTCAAAAGCATCACTTCTTCGGTGCTCAGCTTTCTTCACAGTCCAACTCTCACATCCATACCATGACCACAAGAAAAACCATAGCCTTGACTAGATGGAACTTAGTCAGCAAAGTAATGTCTCTGCTTTTGAATATACTATCTAGGTTGGTCATAATTTTTCTTCCAAAGAGTAAGTGTCTTTAATTTCATGGCTGCAGTCACCATCTCCAGTGATTTTGGAGCCCTGAAAAGTAAAGTCTGACACTGTTTCCACTGTTTCCCCATCTATTTTTCATGAAATGATGGGACCAGAGGCCATGATCTTCGTTTTCTGAATGTTGAGCTTTAAGCCAACTTTTTCACTCTCCTCTTTCACTTTCATCAAGAGGCTTTTTAGTTTCTCTTCACTTTCTGCCATAAGGGTGGTGTCAACTGCATATCTGAGGTTACTGATATTTCTCCTGGCAATCTGGATTCCAGATTGTGTATCTTCCAGTCCAGCGTTTCTCATGATGTACTCTGCATAGAAGTTAAATAAGCAGGGTGACAATATACAGCTTTGATGTACTCCTTTTCCTATTTGCAACAAGTCTGTTATTCCATGTCCAGTTCTAACTGTTGCTTCCTGACCTCCATACAGGTTTCCCAAGAGGCAGGTCAGGTGGTCTGGTATTCACATCTCTTTCAGAATTTTCCACAGTTTATTGTGATCCACACAGTCAAAGGCTTTGGCATAGTTAATAAAGCAGAAATAGATGTGTTTCTTGAACTCTCTTGCTTTTTCCATGATCCAGTGGATCAATTTGATCTCTGATTCCTCTGCCTTTTTTAAAACCAGCTTGAACATCAGGTAGCTCACGGTTCACGTATTGCTGAAGCCTCGCTTGGAGAATTGTGAGCGTTACTTTACTACCATGTGAGATGAGTGCAATTGTGCAGTAGTTTGAGCATTCTTTGGCATTGCATTTCTTTGGGATTGGAATGAAAACTGATCTTTCCCAATCCTGTGGCCACTGCTGAGTTTTCCAAATTTGCTGGCATATTGAGTGCAGCACTTTCACAGCATCATCTTTCAGGATTTGAAACTGGAATTCCATCTCCTCCACCAGCTTTGCTCATAGTGATGCTTTCTAAGGCCCACATGACTTCACATTCCAGGATGTATGGCTCTAGATAAGTGATCACATCATCGTAATTACCTGGGTTGTGAAGATCTTTTTTATACAATTTTTCTGTGTATTCTTGCAACCTCTTCTTAATATCTTCTGCTTCTGTTAGGTCCATACAATTTCTGTCCTTTATCGAGCCCATCTTTGCATGAAATGTTCCCTTGGTATCTCTAATTTTCTTGAAGAGATCTCTAGTCTTTCCCATTCTGTTCTTTTCCTCTATTTCTTTGCATTGATTGCTGAAGAAGGCTTTCTTATCTCTTCTTGCTATTCATGGGAACTCTGCATTCAGATCCTTATATCTTTCCTTTTCTCCTTTGCTTTTCACCTCTCTTCTTTCACAGCTATTTGCAAGGCTTCCCCGGACAGCCATTTTGCTTTTTTGAATTTCTTTTCCATGGGATGGTCTTGATCCCTGTCTCCTATACAATGTCACGAACCTCCATCCATAGTTCATCAGGCACTCTATCTATCAGGTCTAGTCCCTTAAATCTATTTCTCACTTCCACTGTATAATCATAAGGGATTTGATTGAGGTCAGACCTGAATGGTCTAGCAGTTTTCCCTACTTTCTTCAATTTAAGTCTGAATTTGGTAATAAAGAGCTCATGATCTGAGCCACAGTCAGCTCCTGGTCTTCTTTTTGCTGACTATATAGAGCTTCTCCATCTTTGGCTGCAGAGAATATAATCAATCTGATTTCAGTATTGACCATCTGGTGATGTCCATGTGTAGTCTTCTCTTGTGTTGTTGGAAGAGGGTGTTTGCTATGACCAGTGCATTTTCTTGGCAATACTCTATTAGCCTTTGCCCTGCTTCATTCTGCATTCCAAGGCCAAATTTGCCTGTTACTCCAGGTGTTTCTTGACTTCCTACTTTTGCATTCCAGTCCCCTATAATGAAAAGGACACCGTTTTGGGGTGTTAGTTCTAAAAGGTCTTGTAGGTCTTCATAAAACCGTTCAACTTCAGCTTCTTCAGTGTTACTGGTTGGGGCATAGACTTGTATTACAGTGATATTGAATGGTTTGCCTTAGAAATGAACATAGATCATTCTATTGTTTTTGAGACTGCATCCAAGAACTGCATTTCAGACTCTTTTGTTGACCATGATGGCTACTCCATTTCTTCTGAGGGATTCCTGCCCGCAGTAGTAGATATAATGGTCATCTGAGTTAAATTCACCCATTCCAGTCCATTTTAGTTCACTGATTCCTAGAATGTCGACGTTCACTCTTGCCATCTCCTGTTTGACCACTTCCAATTTGCCTTGATTCATAGACCTGACATTCCAGGTTTCTATGCAATATTGCTCTTTACAGTATCGGACCTTGCTTCTATCACCAGTCACATCCACAGGTGGGTATTGGTATTAATTTGTATGTCTCATAGGGACATACAAATTAAAATTAGTGATAGTTCTATGTGTAAACCAAGTGGGGTGGCTAAAATTAAGGAGTTTTGGCAAGAAAGTAAAAAAGAAATTTTATATTTTGTTGGTGGGAGTGTAGATTTTCACCACCATCCTGAAACACAGTTTGGCATAATTTACTGAATGAAAGATTTACAGATGTACTAATTAACAGAAATCCACACATTCATGTGTCCTGTTCATATGACAAACATATAACAACCTAACTGCTCACCAACAGAAGAATGCATGATTAAAGTGTGATATATTAATACATTGGAAGGACTAAAACATTGAAAATAGATGTAACTACATAAAATAATGATGAATTTAATAAACATATCACTGAAAGCAAAACGAAGAACACAAGATAATTCATAACATATGGTTCAATTTATAGAAATATATCTATTAATATTGATATAAAGATATATATAGAGAGAGTTACCAGATTTATACTAGGGTGTTAATACTTCTAAAAAGCAAGAAAGTGATCATAATAGGTTATAATAGTGTTTTCTTGGAAGGAAGGCAGACCAGTGTTTGGAAGAGAGTAAAAGGGTCCTTTTGTAGATACTGACAATTTTCTGGTTTTGACCTGTGCTATGGTTCTTAGATGTTCACCTGGTGATAAGTTGTTGCATTTTTCTTTTTGTGTACATTCCCATATATTCATTATTTAACAATTAAAAAGTAAAACAAAAATTTTAATATCTACAATTTAATGACAAGTTACTAAATCTAGCTTCTAATGCATATATGAGGTCACGCAAATATAGATCAAAATATAACACTAGACAAAAATATCATATAAAGATTAGTAGTCTAATGTATGACTCATAAATAGAAAATATTACCTGATTCCTTCATGGAACTAATCACATGTGCCACCATCAAACATTTTATGATAATTTTGTTTAACTAGATAATAATGGTAGTTGCTGCTTTATTGACTATGACAAAGCCTTTGACTGTGTGGATCACAATAAACTGTGGAAAATTCTGAAATAGATGGGAATACCAGACCACCTGACCTGCCTCTTGAGAAACCTATATGCAGGTCAGGAAGCAACAGTTAGAACTGGACATGGAACAACAGACTGGTTCCAAATAGGAAAAGGAGTACGTCAAGGCTGTATATTGTCACCCTGCTTATTTAACTTATATGCAGAGTACATCATGAGAAACGCTGGGCTGGAAAAAGCACAATCTGGAATCCAGATTGCCAGGAGAAATATCAATAACTTCAGATATGCAGATGACACCATTCTTATGGCAAAAAGTGAAGAGGAACTAAAAAGCCTCTTGATGAAAGTGAAAGAGGAGAATGAAAAAGTTGGCTTAAAGCTCAACATTCAGAAAATGAAGATCATGGCATCTGATCCCATCACTTCATGGGAAATAGCTTTTCGAGTGGTCATGTATGGATGTGAGAGTTGGACTGTGAAGAAAGCTGAAAGCTGAAGAATTGATGCTTTTGAACTGTGGTGTTGGAGAAGACTCCTGAGAGTCCCTTGAACTGCAAGGGTATCCAACCAGTCCATCCTAAAGGAGACCAGTCCTGGGTGTTCCTTGGAAGGAATGATGCTGAAGCTGAAACTCCAATACTTTGACCACCTCATGCAAAGAGGTGACTCATTGGAAAAGACCCTGATGCTGGGAGACACTGGGGGCAGGAGGAGAAGGGGACGACCGAGGATGAGATGGCTGGATGGCATCACCAACTTGATGGACATGAGTTTGAGTGAACTCTAGGAGTTGGTGATGGACAGAGAGGCCTGGCGTGCTGTGGTTCATGGGGTTGCAAAGAGTCGGACTCGATTGAGCGACTGAACTGAACTGAACTGAATAGTAGTTGAATCAGCAAACATATTACAGCTTGATAAATAAGTAACAAGTTTACCTTAGAGCCATCATAAAAAGAGATCTTTTTGACATAAACTAAGTTAATTTGGAATTAATTAAAATAGTATATTTAAATCTCCTATATGTTAGAGACTGTGGTAGGCAAAGCAGACATGATCTTTGTCCTTTAAGAAGTTCATAGTCCAGTGTGGGAGATAGATAAATGCAATGGGAGTCTTAGGTGAATGACAAATAATAAGGTCCAAGGTAACTTCTTTATGGTTTCTTGAATTTTGCATTTTTATATCCAAGTCATAGGCCAATTTAAAAGGAAGGAATTATCTTTTATTTCTCTAGCAGCCTTCAATAATGCTTGTTTATGGATAGAAACAAGGAGTCCAAAAGAGAGAGAGTTTAGGAGAGTTGAAGAGCCAGGGAAGACAAGAGAAGTAGGTCCATAATCAGTAACATGACTCAAACTAAATAAACACAGAACCCCACAGGCTAACACTTGCAGTTCTCTGTGTTCCTTGCAGCATATTTTCATGACCATTTGGACCAACCTTGATGTCCTTTGAAGAAACTGAGTGATAAAAATAAGAATTTTAATCAGAAAAAAAGAAAAGAAACAGAGCATATAACACCCAACATCTAAATGTAAACAAACCATCAATAACATATTTGTATTGAGAGTTTTAAGCACCTGTTGGTTCTAAGGAATTAAAATTTAAATTATCTGTGCCTGCTTTCACAGCAAGCTTAGCTTCTCTACTAAACAATAACAAGTGTTATGTAGGTTTAAGTTTGTGCAAGTAAAATCTATTTTTTACATACCTGTCAAAGGGAAAAATAAAAATAAAAATGTATGACTTGAAAGATGTCCCATTGCCCAGATAAATTATAGTTTACAGTAAGTACTAGCACACTTATTTTGTTCTTTGTCTCTTAATTTATATTAGAAAAATTGCTTGATTCATCTTTGGTGATTTTTCTATGCAAAAAGGTATCAGTCACCTAGAATTATAAAGATCATTTTTTAAAAATCGAAGCTGATTGCTTTTCTAAGCAAAGGTCAAAGATATAATAAATGCTTGAAATGACCTTATAAAAAGTTTTTATCTTCATCATTAAAAAATCTAATTGTCAATAGCCTCCCAAATATTTTCTTTTTAGTCTACCTCCAATTAGTTCTGTGATTTTAGGAGTGAAAATATATGTGGCAGTTTGGTGTTACTTTGTTTTCCTCATTTCTTTTCAGTTCAGCTCTTCTATTTCTCATCATCTGTAAGATTGCAAAAGTGGCCATAATTCTCTCCAGCTTCTCCCAACAAGAGATAACATCTATTTCCCCACCACCTGTCACTTGCTTTGGGCAATAGGATGTAACAGAAATGACACAGTGCAGTCTGAACCCAGACTTCAGTCTTTGAAATCTGCCACCATTGTGTGACCATCCAAGGCTGTCACAATGGACCATGACAGATGCTAGGCCCAGTCACCTCCTTCTCTTAGCTGACAGGTCAAGAACTGCCAAATACTGGCCTTCATTGACCAATCAGCCAAGTAGGAGTACGTCAAGCCCAGCCAAAGTTAAGTCTATCCTGTCCCAGATCAGCTGATGGTTTTGGTTTTAGGCTACTATATCCCAGGTCACTTTTTACACAGTTGATAATTGGTATGCTGCCTCACCTCTCCAATCACTTTATCTCTCCTTCCTTTCTCCTCATCAGTAATAATATAATTACTCCCCACTGAACACCCAACCACCAAAATAATCCTCTTATTTTCCAAGCCCATCTTAATTTTTTATTGTGCGGTCCATGGATGGAGGAGCCTGGTAAGCCTCAGTCCATGGGGTCGCTGAGGGTCGGACATGACTGAGTGACTTCACTTTCACTTTTCACTTTCATGCATTGGAGAAGGAAATGGCAACCCACTCCAGTATTCTTGCCTGGAAAATCCCGGGGACGGGGGAGCCTCGTGGGCTGCCGTCTATGGGGTTGCACAGAGTTGGACACAACTGAAGTGACTTGACAGTGAGTGAATATTGTGGGCATTCTGCTTGCAGCAGTCCCATGAAGCTAAATTATTCTTCTGTGTGTGTGAAAAAGTACTATTATTCATTTCTTGGTATTGTTGGGAAGATAAATTTTGGTAGCACAACAATGCTTAACATGTCATAAAAATTAAGTAAATATTAGCTGTGATTATTTGGAAGGAATCCTAGAGTCTGTGTAGTCTCTTGCTCTAAACTGACTCATTCTTTAATTATGGGAAAGTCCCTTCTTTTTACATATCTTTTTTTTTTTTTTTTTTGGCAGAGAAAAGCATATGAAAGCTTACTTCTAGTGAGTTCTAAAATGTTTTCATCTTGAAATGGCTCTTTTTTCTTTTCTATCCTCTCTAGTGCACATATCTTATTCATCCCCTTGTTCTTTTATACTGTAAACTTGCACATGATTTATTTACCTTAGGTATTTGTTCTGTTGTCTGTGTTCCTCATGTAGATGTAACACTGATTCTACAAAAAAAATCTGACAAGTTATTAGCTCTTAATAAATTGTTATTGAATTGAATTATTTTCTAAGGTTGATATTTCAAGGAACCAGAGACTATGTTGGTTTAATTTAGTTTTATTGCTGTGTTATATATGCACATATATTAGCAAATAATTATGATAATACAAAGTTTGACTTCATTTCACAGAAAGAACATTTGTAAATTAAACATATGAGGGACTATTAAATATCATTTATTACTTTATATTCCATTATATACTTGGTGGTTTTTTTATCAGATTTATTACCAGAAGTAGAAACTACCTAGATAAAATAGTAACATATTTCAAGTTATGGAAAATGCCTTCATTCAAGCCTTCAGAATTATGCTTATGATAAGATAATAAATGCATACTCATCAAACAGAACCATATTGAAAATAGCTCTAGGCAAAAGTACAGTATAATAAATTTGGCTTAGAGAAATGAGGTATTTGTTAGAATCAGCTCATTTCAAAGGGACTGTTTTACTCCTGTAACTTAAGTAACTTTCTCAATGAACACCAAAATGTGTTCTGGGCTGCTTTGTTATAGGAAAAAAAACTAGCACTAAAAGTTGAGTAAACAAAATTTAAAAAATAAAAAGCATGGATACTATTATTCAGTCATAAGTGATAGTCAAATCTCTTGAGGGGAAATGAACATTGGGTAAGAAAAATCAAAACCATGATAATTTATTACCAAATTTTTTATCTTTACCCACTAAGTAGGCATTGTCAGTGCTAAAGACAATATAAAAGAAACTAAAATATTTAACAAAATAAAGTTTTTAAAGTTATTGGTTACTTCAACTCAGTTAAAAGTCAAGTTCATAGGAATGTGTGTGTTAATGGATATTTAGGCTAGCATCACTGATAAAACAAAATGTACCTTGAATGGTAAACATATCTGTGATGGTAATTCTTGAGAAACCTATATGCAGGTCAGGAAGCAACAGTTAGAAGTGGACATGGAACAACAGACTGGTTCCAAATAGGAAAAGGAGTACATCAAGGTTATATATTGTCACCCTGCTTATTTAACTTATGCATGATGCATAGTACATCATGAGAAACGCTGGGCTGGAGAAGCACAAGCTGGAATCAAGATTGCCAGGAGAAATATCAATAACTTCAGATATGCTGATGACACCACCCTTATGGCAGAAAGTGAAGAGGAACTAAAAAGCCTCTTGATGAAAGTGAAAGAGGAGAGTGAAAAAGTTGGCTTAAAGCTCAACATTCAGAAAACGAAGATCATGGCATCTGGTCCCATCACTTCATGGGAAATAGATGGGGAAACAGTGGAAACAGTGTCAGATTTTATTTGGGGGCTCCAAAATCACTGCAGATGTTGATTGGAGCCATGAAATTAAAAGATGCTTACTCCTTAGAAGGAAAGTTATGTCCAACCTAGATAGCATATTGAAAAGCAGAGACATTACTTTGCCAACAAAGGTCCATCTAGTCAAATCTACTGTTTTTCCTGTGGTCATGTATGGATTTGAGAGTTGGACTGTGAAGAAGGCTAAGCACTGAGGAATTGATGCTTTTGAACTGTAGTGTTGCAGAAGACTCTTGAGAGTCCCTTGGACTGCGAGGAGATCCAACCAATCCATCTTAAAGGAGATCAGTCCTGGGTGTTCTTTGGAAGGAATGATGCTGACGCTGAAGCTCCAGTACTTTGGCCACCTCATGCAAAGAGTTGACTCATTGGAAAAGACTCTGATACTGGGAGAGATTGGGAGCAGGGGGAGAAGGGGACAACAGAGGATGAGATGGCTGGATGGCATCACTGACTCAATGTACATGAGTTTGAGTGAACTCTGGGAGTTAGTGATGTACAAGGAGGCCTGGCGTGCTGTGATTCATGGGGTTGCAAAGAGTTGGACACGACTGAGCAACTGAACTGAACTGAACTGAAGTGAAGTGAAGTCGCTCAGTCTTATCAGACTCTTTGCGACCCCATGGACTGTAGCCTACCAGGCTCCTCCATCCCTGGGATTCTCCAGGCAGGAATTTGTTTTGTTTCTTGGTTTTTGTTTTTCTTTTACTATGGAGTGAGACAGTGAAATGGGGGTAGTAAGTGGGAACATAGAAGCTGATCGTCCGTGAATTCAGCAAGTAAATGGATCTGGGGTAGGTGGTTTAGTAACTCACTATAAGCCTACAGTTGTAATTCATGACCTAAAAGAAAGATTCCTAAAGAGATTAGTTATGCTGGTTAGAGGAAACCAGGATTTAAGTATATAACCTTATGAGATTCACATCAAAATGAATGTGAAAAGCATAAGCTCCACTCTCCAAATGCTGACAATCTAGTGGTGAATGTATAGCATGGATCCATAAAGTTAAAATAAAGGCGGTTTGTGAAAGTCAAACAGCATTGTTTTCCTGTTCAGTCACTCAGTTCTGTCCAGCTCTTTGTGAACCCATGGACTGCACATGCAAAACTTCCCTGTCCTTCACCATCTCCCAGAGTTTGCTCAAACTCAGGTCGACTGAGTCAGTGATACTACCCAACCATCTCGCCCTCTGTTGTCCCCTTCTCCTGCCTTCAATTTTCCCCAGCATCAGGATCTTTTCTAAGAGTTGGCTCTTCCCATCAGGTGGCCAAAGTATTGGAACTTCAGCTTCAGCACCAGTCTTTTCAATGCATATTCAGGGTTGATTTCCTTTGGGATAGACTAGTTTGATCTCCATGCAGACCAAGGGACTCTCAAGTGTCTTCTCCAACACCTCAGTTTGAAAGCATTAATTCTTTGGTGCTCAGCTTTCTTTATGGTTCAACTCTCACATCCATCATGACTACTGAAAAAACCATAGCTTTGACTGTATGTGCCTTTGTTGGCAAAGTAATGTCTCTACTTTTTAATATTTTGCTATGTAAAATCTTTTAGGTGTAATATAATCTATATGTCTATTTATTGGTTGTTTCCTGAGCTTTTTGTGTTATATTTAAGAAGTCATTGTTAAAGCCAATGTCAAGAATCCTTTTTCCCTATTTTCTTCCAAGAATTTTACAGTTTCAGGTCTTATGTTAAGGCCTTTATTCATTTTGAGTTTATCTTTTGTGTATGATGTAAAATAAGTGTCCAATTTCAATCTTTTGCATATAGATATCCATTTTTCCCTGCATCATTAGACTATCATTACCCCCATTATATGTTCTTAGCACTCGTGTTTAAGATCAGCTGAATGTTTATGCATGGATTCATTTCTGTGATCTCTATTCTTTTTGATTGACCTAGATGTCTTTATGTGGTAACCAGAAAAAATTACTTTAGCTTTGTAATTTTTTGAAATCAGGATTGTCTCTAGCATTGTTTTTCTTGCTCCAATAATTTCAATAGATATTTCTTCCAAAGAGGACACACAGATGGCCAACAGATACATGTAAAGGTCCTTAACATCAGTAATTTTTAGAGAAATGAAAAGCAAAATCACAATTAGTTATCACCTCACACCTTTTAGGGTGGCTATTAAAAGACAAAAGATAACAAGTACAAATGAGGATGTGGAATAAAAGGAACCTTTATACAATGTTGGTATAAATGTGAACTGGTGCAGTCACTGTGGAAAACAATATGGAGGTTCCTCAAAAAATTTAAATAATAGCACTTCCATATGACCCAGTAATCACCTTTCCAGGCACATAGCCAAACATTTTGATATCTGGATCTTAAAGAGATATCTGCACTCCCACATTCAGTACAACACTATTAACAATAGCAAAGTTGTGGAAATAGTGTGAATGTCTGTCAATCAATGAATGGTTAAAGAAAATTTGGCAATTATATACATCAAAATATTGTTCAGTCTTTAAAAAAAGAAAGATATCCTATTTGTGAAAACATGGAGTAACCTAAGTGAGATAAGCCAAACACAGAAGGACAGACAACACAAAATTGCACTTACAGGAAGAATATGAGATAGTAAAACTTATAGAAACCAAGTAAAATGGTAGTTACCAGGGACTAGATGTCAGAACTAGTGAGGAGCCATGGGTCAAAAGGGACAAATTTCAGTTATGCAAAATGGAGAAGCCCTAGAACTGTATTGTACACTATAATGCATATAGTTAACAATACTATATTTCATACTTAAAATTTGGCTAAGTGGTACCTGTAGACAAATAAAAATGGAAGCACAAAGATGCAAAATCTAGGAGACCCAGCAAAAGCCGTTCTCCCAGGGAAGTTTATAGCCATATACACCTACCCCAGGAAATAAGAAAAAAACAGAAATAACATAACCTTACTCTTAAAGGAAACAGAAAAGAAAAGAAAACCCAAAGTTAGTAGGAAGAAAGAAATTTTAAAGAGCAGAGCAGAAAGAAATGAAATAGAGACTAAAAATAAGAAAAGATCAAGCAAACTTAGAGCCAGGTCTTTGATAAGATAAAGAAAATTGATAAACCCTTAGACTCATCAATCAGAAAAGATAGAAGGCTCAAATCAATAGCATCAGAAATCATAAGAGAAGTTAACTGACACCACAGACAGCAGATGCTCATGAGAGTTTACTCTGACCAACTATATACCAAAAAATAAACAGCCTGAAAGAGACGGACAAACTCCTAGAAATGTACAATCCCCTAAAACTGAATCACTAAGAAATAATACTGCACACACCAATTACTAGTAATGAAATTGAATCAGTAATTTAAAATTTTTTAAAAACTGTACAAGCAGAAAAAATCCACAAAACTTCCAACAAGCAAAAGTCCAGGAACAGATGGCTTCACATGTGAATTCTACTAAACATTTAGAAAAGACTTAACATCTATCCTTCTAAACTATTCCACAATATTACAGAAAAAAGCACTCATCTGAACTCATTCTCTGAGGCTAGTGTCAACCTTACACAACACTGAATATATCACAAAAAGGGTAAATTACAGATCAATATCACTGGTGAATATAGATGCAAAAATCATTAACAAAAATATTAGCAAAATAGTTGCTATGAATCTTCTTCTTATATATCAGAAAATACAAGCTATGAAATAAAATAGCTACTACATGATACATTTGTAATTTAAATCCAGAGTTGTCTGAGTACAAATTTCTTGTGGCTTCTGTCCTGATAGTCTGATTCAGATCCTGACTTCTTGATATTTTCTTTGTCCATACCAGTCCCTACCAATAATCTCTTTTATCTGAAATCCTACATGCTTACAGTTTTTACAGTCCAACTCACTTGAATTATGTGGAGCATGCCTTCTCTTCTCCTGACTTAATTGTATCATTTATACATTCATGGCTGAATACCTACAGACATTAGACTAGTGATAGTTTGATATTCAGAAAGGCCACAGACTGGTGCAGTGTTTTTGCGTCTGATTTGCAGATCACTCGATTCAGAATTATACAATATACATTTTGACCAGTATGATTTTGTTCCATCTTAATCTATGAATCGCTGTCTCCTCTACCTAGATAGAAACTATTTATAAGGCAAAAAGTATATCATTTTTATGTCTGTATTATGCCAAAGGCTATGAAATAGATACTTAATACTGATAGAGAACAAACTACCAGGCATTGTTCTTGATGTCCTAGTCATAAGAAATGCAGTCTCTCAATGTACTACTTTGAAACTTTATTCCTTTACACCAATAACAAGGTGATATATACTCAATTCAGTTGGGAAAACAAAGCAAAACACAACATTTTTTCTATTTTTGCCTTGGCCTTGAGAGGATTATGGAAAGCTTCTTAGAAGAGACTCACCCAAACTGACTTTTGAAGGACACATGAGTGAAGGTTTAGCGTATAAAAGAGAGCATTCCAGGTAGAAGGATTAACATGTTAAAAAGACAGATGTAAGATAATCACTATTAAGTATGCCTATTATGGTTGAAGAGCCATGAGAAGTTCATAATTATTGAAATGTAATCTGTAAGACACCTTTGGACAGAGGTAGGACTTTGCATAAAGCTGGAGAGGTCAAGGACCACAACTTTGGCATTCACACTTGGGAACCCAGGCTTACTTAGGGAGTTTTGCATGTGAAGAGCTCAGTTGTGTTAGTTTCTCAGCATGGATTTTTCATATGCTCTTTGTAGCAGCAAAGCCAAATCTCAACCAAACTACTTACATGCCTCATTGTTCAGTTGCTAAGTCATTTCCTACTCTTTGTGACACCATGGACTCTAACCCGCCAGACTGCTTTGTCCATGGGGTTTTTCAGACAAGAATACTAAAATGGGTTACCATTTTCTTCTCCAGGGGATCTTTCCAGATGAGATATTGAACCCATGCCTCCCACACTGGCAGGTGGATTCTTTACCACTGAGCCACCTAGGAAACCCTACTTACATGATTACAACTTCTTTTTGTCTTCTTCCCCTCAGAGGAGATTTCTTTTCTCTACCCTTTATTAGTCAGTTGTAGGCTACTATTACAAAGGATTCCAACATTTTAGTACTTTCACATGAGAAAGGTTCACTTCTTGCTTATGTCATAGTTCTATGTAGGCTGATGTGTAGGAGGGAAAGATAGATGGATTTTGATCACAAAGACATCTAAGTACCCTAGTTTCTTCCTTCTTGCAGCTCTATACCACTGTAGATCCTCGGGGTCTTTCTCATTAAGATTACAGATGAGAAAGGAGTGTAAGATTTGAACTGTAGATTTTTGTGGATCAGGCCATATGTCACACTCCAAAGCAGTAAGATTGTTATATCCAACCAAAATAGTTTTGTTCTGTATTTTGCCCAATGCCAGCCATGTATGATTATCCATATAAAACAAATTGCTGTCACATTTGCTCAATGCAATTTTCTATTTATTGTGTTTAGCCATAATTCCTCATCTAATTGGTAATGATAACATTTACTGAGTGAAAACATATGCCTGGCACTTTTCTAAGCACTTTCTATAAATTTATCTCATATAACCTTTATAGCGAATCTAATGAGGCTCAGTTTAATTTTAAATAGGAAAATGAGGTACAAAGAAGTTAAATCACTCATGCAACAGCATACAATGGTCATGTGTGGTAGAACTGCCAAACATCTAAGACTGTGCTTTAAATATATATCCACTCTAACTGGATATTGTGCATTCCTATTAAAGTTACATAAAGTATAACAAACACGACATGGATCAGAGACAGAGAACAGTTTATTATTTGAGCAATAATGTCATCAGAGTATCACCATTTTTACACTTCCGTGAACTCTAAATCCCATAGGGCTGTGTGAAGAGGGCCAGATGGTACCTGTACTTGCAACGGGTTGCATTATAGGAGATAAAACCCTGAGCTTAGGAAATTTGACTGTTTTTAAATGAGTAGACAGAAGCCATGCCTGCCTGTCCTTTGCTATCAGGCAAGACACTATATCATCCAAGGCCATCCACTATACAGACATCTTTGGAAAGATAGTCTGAAACAAAAGGAAGTAGTGCTAAAACATGAACCTATTCCTTCTTTGTGATAAATCTATGTTCCCTGAAAGGAAATTACATATGGAAGACACTACAATTTGTCTCCTTCTCCTCATTATTCCATATATATCATGGTAAACAAACCCCTTAGTTTTCAGAGGAAACAGAGATTTCCAAAATTTCCTGGCTCTCTTTTGAGGAAATTTGCTATTTTTGTTGTTCCGTTGCTAAGTCGTGTTTGACTCATTATGACCCCATGGACTGCAGAATGCCAAGTTTCCTTGTCATTCACTATCTCCCAGAGTTTGCTCAAATTCATGTCCATGGAGTCTGTGAGGTTATCTAACCATCTCATCCTCTCTAGCCCATTATCTTCTAGCCCATTATATTCAAATCATGTATGTAATGTAAATTTTTTTCTTAGCCATATTTTTAAAGTAAAAAGAAAGACATAAGAGTATTTTAAAAGATGTCTGAATCCAATATCACAAACAGTATCATTATCACATACAAGCAATATAAATATATTAAGAATATATTTTACATTGCTTTTTTTTATACTATGTCTTCAAAGTCCACTGTATTTTAAACTTAAAGCATGTTGCTATTCAGTCGTTCAGATGTGTCCAACTGTTTATGATCTGATGAACTGCAGCACACCAGCCTTCCCTGTCCTTCACTGTCTCCCAGAGTTTGCTCAAGCTCATGTCCACTGAGTCAGTAGTGCTATTCGATCATCTCATCCTATGTCATCTCCTTCTCCTCTTGCCCTCAATCTTTCCCAGCATCAGGGTCTTTTCCAATGAGTTGGCTCTTCGCATCAGGTGGCCAAAGTATTGAAGATTCAGCTTCAGCTTCGGCATCAGTCTTTCCAATGAATGTACAAGGTTAATTTCCTTTAGGATTGGATGGATTGATCTTCCTGCAGTCTTAGGGACTCTCAAGAGTCTTCTCCAGCATCACAATTTGAAAACATCAATTCTTCAATGCTCAGACTTCTTTATGGCCCAACTTGCAATTGATACTGAGCTATATTTCACATTCTCAATAGTCGTATGTGGCTAGGGGTTATTGTATTGGACAGCACAGTTCAGTTCAGTTCAGTTGCTCAGTCGTGTCCAACTCTGTGACCCAATGGATTGCAGCATGCCAGGCCTCTCTGTCAATCACAAACTCCCAGAGTTTACTCAAACTCATGTCCATTGAGTTGGTGATGCCATCCAACATCTCATCTTCTTGTCATCCCCTTCTCCTCCTGCCCTCAATCTTTCCCAGCATCTGGGTCTTTTCAAATGAGTCAGTTTTTCGCATCAAGTGGCCAAAGAATTGGAGTTTCAGCTTCAGCATCAGTCCTTCCAATGAACACCCAGGACTGATCTCCTTTAGGATGGACTGATTGGATCTCCTTACAGTGCAAGGGACTCTTAAGAGTCTTCTCTAACACCACAATTCAAAAGCATCTTCAGTGCTCAGCTTTCTTTATAGTACAACTCTCATCCATTCGTGACTACTTGAAAAATCATAGCCTTGAATAGAAAACTTTTGTGGGCAAAGCAATATTGTAAAGTAATTAACCTCCAATTAAAATAAATAAATTTAATAAAATAAAATAAAATTAGTTTGTCACCAGTAAAAAATTAAAAAAGAGAGAGAGCTAGATTTCAGAAAAACATGGTACATATAAACCATGACATGCTTTATTTTGTCTACACTTTTATCAGAGAGTGACTTTAGTCACTCTTATTTTGTTGTCTCTAATAGCAATTAAAACTATATCTTATATAAATTATATCTTATTCCTTTATGTATTCTCATTTCCAAAAGGAATGTAACTCTGAAAATGTTTATCAAGTTAAAATGTAAGGGCAGAGGGATGATCCAAATCACAGGGTCATCCTAAAAATGAATCTATAGTGTCTGAGAGTCACACTCAGTAGTGGATTCTGACTGGATCCACTTGTCATTAATATTCTAGAAATGGAAAGTTCAGTAATTTCTGTGTAAATAAATTTTAAAGTATTTTTAGAAGCAATATAGTTAGTCCTTTATTAGATATGTGAATAACACAGGATAGAATTTACTCCTTTGCTAGTCTATAAATATAGGCATTAATTATTTGAATTGGTGGAAAAAGTCATATCAATTGGGACTGGTACTGTCTAGAAAGAATTACAGTGGGACTTGAGTTGGATCCCAGGTCTCTACCATTAGGTGCTTTTTTTAATTTATTATTACTGATGAGAAAAAATATGCATGAGCTAGCAAAAGTAATATATGCTCATTCTAAGAAACTGAGAAAGTACAGAAAATTATAGACACATATCAGAAAAACACCCATAATCTCACCTCTAAAGCAATCACTCTTACTGTTTTTCCTTTTTTCCTACTAGTACATTTTTAAATTATTTTTCTCATTACATATTTT
>SJYQ01004056.1:135336-148577 GCA_006410935.1 Redunca redunca
ATTTTATTAAGGAAAGGTCTCACTGAATAAATACAAATGCTGGATTTGACTTATTTAACAAAGTACTAAAAAATGTGCTTTATCATGCATATTAAAATTATGAAAAGAATAGCAGGGACTTAGTTTTCAGTGACTGAGGGAAGAGAAGTAAAATACTAAATGATGAAAATTAAAAGATGTCAATCTTATTAAAAAAAAGTTACCATTTTTATATAATAAATTGAATAATGCCATTTTTAATTAAGGTAGGAGATTATAAAATAAACATGGTTCTACAGTGTTATGTTTGGGTTTTTAAAAATGGAACAATACATATGTCTATCAGTTCTACTGCTGTCTGCTTTAAAGGCATTAAAACACAGTTTTAACCAGTAGCTATCAAATTTGTCTTAGCCTCAGAACTCTTCCTGCAAAAGCTCAGGAGAGATGTAGGGTGTCTCTAGATGATTCAGTGTAATGTTCTAGAACTCCGTGTCTCTATCCTCTTCTTCTTTCCCAGGAGCATTTAGATGAAGGCACAGCTTGGATATAGTTTGAAAGCCACTGCCTTAACAGTTGAGATATAGAATCTTGTTCTATTCTTGGATAGAATGAAAGAGCAAAAACTTCTTCTTTTTTTTTTTTTCTGACAGTAGAGCTTTAGTGATATTGTCTTGTTAATTAAAGAAGCTTCAAGTGCAAAAGATGTAAAGTCTCTACTGAGGCAAATATAGAATCTATTTTTTTTGCCTTGCTAGGCTAATAGGTCTCAAAATAGGGCTGGCTCCAAAGCCTGAGGCAGAGGTTTTAATTGCATCATCAAGGAACTAGATTTTTTTCATCTCATAATTTTGCCCTTTTCTATGCATTTCCATCCTCACTTTCAATGGAATGGCCTCATATATGGTTACAGAATGATGACATCTTCTCCTGACCCAGTGTTTACTGAGTTTCAGTCCTTGCTTAAGGACAGGAGCATCATTCTGAAGATTTCCCTAAGAAAATCCATTCAATTCATTGGGACATGAACTCAACGCATTCATGGATTGATGCGTTAATTTACTTATATATAGGTCACAGGATTTATCTTTGAAACAGATAAAAGTTTCAATTTAGGCATGGAAGCTGAATTTGGGAGTGAGGGTGGTTTCTAGAAGAAACCTAGAAAGAGTTAACAGAAGAATGAAGAATAGATATTAGAAGCCAAAAAAAAGCAGGTCCTTACTACTTCTTCCAAAATTGATAGAATCTATTCATCAATGGCTACCCACTCCAGTATTCTTGCCTGGAGAATTCCATGGACAGAGGAGCCTGGTGGGCTCCAGTCCATGGGGTCACAAAGAGTTGGACACGACTGAGTGACTGTCACTCACTCATTCATTATTAATTTCCTTATAAAACTGTCTTGAGTTTCTACTGTACTATTTCCATGTTAGTTGGAAAAATGCATAAGATAGTTTGTTGCCTATATCTTAATAGAGCTAGCTATATCACACAAATACATAACAATTTATATTCTTTTAGCTATCTACTCACTATGTACACTTTTAATAAACCCATGAACTTTCTAAATATTTGAAGTTGAAAAAAAATTCTCACTACCATCTACCATTTCTATATATTCATTTTACTGGCAGAAGGCCTCAAATGACTTCAAGTTTTCCAGTACAGCTTGTGATGTGCTAGCCAGATTCAGTAAGAAATAAAGATATCCCATGTGTTGAGCATTGCATTTGTTTCAAATTCTAACCAAATACTTGTTGCCATTTTGGCCAAGAGAAACTTCTGAGAAATGACATGAACCATTCCCTTGTTTAATAGTCAAATATAAAAAATGCATGATGATGAATAACGTATAAATTTTATATAAATCATAAGATACAAAAGCACTAAATAAGTCTATTCTAAGAAAAATGATAAATATGCCTATTTATAAATCAAGGTAATATGAAACATAAATCATATGACAGATTGATAGAAAAATTAAATGAGGTTTCAGTGAAATATTAGTATATTGAAAAATCAATACTATTTCAAAGACAATTAAGCATGATGGTTCTCTTTAAGATGCTATCTAACATCATTGTGAGACTCAATTATTACTATCTATGTAGGAAAAAGTAACAAGAAGGAAATTTATGGAAAAATATAAATAATAAAAACAATGGACTAATTGTCATAAGATTTGCACAGATTAACATTCAAAAAGGTTAAAGTTTAGTGCAAAATGTACTTGAAAAACAAAGGAGAAATGTAATATTATATACGATCCTATATGCAGATAGCATATTAAAAAGCAGAGACATTACTTTGCCAACAAAAGTCCGTCTAGTCAAGGCTATGGTTTTTCCAGTGGTCATGTATAGATATGAGAGTTGGACTGTGAAGAAAGCTGAGAGCCAAAGAATTGATGCTTTTGAACTAGGGTGTTGGAGAAGACTCTTGAAAGTCCCTTGGGCTGCGAGGAGATCCAACCAGTCCATTCTAAAGGAGATCAGTCCTGGCTGTTCTTTGGAAGGAATGACGCTAAAGCTGAAACTCCAATACTTTGGCCACCTCATGCGAAGAGTTGACTCATTGGAAAAGACTCTGATGCTGGGAGGGATTGGGGGCAGGAGGAGAAGGGGACGACAGAGGATGAGATGGCTGGATGGCATCACGGACTCGATGGACGTGAATCTGAGTGAACTCCGAGAGTTGGTGATGGACAGGGAGGCCTGGCGTGCTGCAGTTCATGGGGTCACGAAGAGTCAGACATGACTGAGCGACTGAACTGAACTGATATCCCTTCTTAATGTCTTCCTTTTTTAATATTTATTTATTTGGCTACACCGGGTCTTAGTTGCAGCATGCAAACTCTTAGCTGTGGCATGTTGGCTCTAGTTCCCTGACTGGTGCCCCCTGCATTGGGAACGTGGAGTCTCAGCCACTGGATCACCAGGGAAGTCCCTTCTTCATAATGTCTTTATTTGTAAATTATTCCTCTTCTTAAAGGAAGCAAAGTGGTTAAACAGGAGACCTTCATAGAAAATAACACAAAAGGACAAGGATGTATATGTAAATAGGAGACCCTGTTATGTGTTCTTTTGCCAAGCAAGCTGGAGCAAGGTATAAAAAATGTGATAAGTCACTGTGGCATGCCGCCAAGTCACAGGGTACCTAGAGGAAAGAGGCACTGTTGCACAGAGAGAGACATGTCATGGTCAGATAATACTTGAAAGTGAAAGTGAAAGTCACTCAGTCATGCCCGACTCTTTGTGACCCCATGGACTAGACAGACCATGGAATTTTCCAGGCCAGAATACTGGAATGGGTAGCTGTTCCCTTCTCCAGGGGACCTTCCCAACCCAGGGATGGAACCCAGGTCTCCTGCACTGCAGGCGGATTTTTTACCAGTTAAGCCTCAAGGGAAGCCCAGATAACACATAAATGAATGAAAATATTTGGCACAGAGTGTTAAAGACAGAATAACTTTCTTAGCTTGGGGAAAATTAAGAGGGGAGAAAATTACAGCAATGTAAGTGTACATTTTTATGTTTTGAAATATCACATCTGAACTTTGTCTGGCTGCAGTGTGATTGAGAGTTTTCCATAGATGGTACAGATGTTCAGCCTAGTAAGATGTGAACATGGAATCTTCCAAGCCTTAATTGCATGAAGGGAAGGTACATATGTGTCCTTACTCTGCCATCTGCCTATTTCATGGCTTCTTCCATTCTGTTGACTAGCAGGGCAAAATCCTCACTATTCACACACAGATAGCCTCACTTCCACACTTTAGTCTGAAGCACATCCAGGCTCTCACAGTTTCTGAACCCGATTTATCCATTTTTTTCTTCTTCTCCCTTCTTAGGCTCTACCAAACTATTTTTGTTTGTGAGAACTGTGAGAATTTCACTTTTCCTAGCCTCAACTGAGGTGTGGACATCTTGAGTCTCTGATATAAATAGCCATTTCACTTTTAATTTGTTTGGTCTGAAAACACTGTGGCACAGAGAAGATACAGATTAACAAACAAGAAGATACTGGAAGGTTATTAACAAAGTGCCCTGTCCTACTGACTATGGATAGGAAAGGTGATGGGAAGAAGGAACTCGGAGCTAAGAGATGGTCTCTTCTGGAATGACTGAGCTTAGAAATGGTACAGAAATTTCTCATTCAAGACAGTACTGTCAAAACCAACTTAGTGAGCAGAGTAAAGAATTGATGAGAAACTAAAAATCAAAAAGCTGAGCCACAAGTCCAGAAGGTTTGCCAGTGAAAGAAGCTAATATGATCTAAATTTAACTCAAAATGCCTCACTGTCCTTGTATAACATATTCATTCATGGAAACTAGCCCAATAGCTCAAAGTAATTAACAGGACATCCCAGTTTTTACCTAGATAATTAAAGGAGATTTGAATCAGAATCAATTAGATCCTCTTCAGAATTACCTTTACTCTCACTCAAAATTATCTTTCATCCCTGTAGTGGTTCCAAAGGCTTTCCTCAAGCCTATTCTTACATACTGCAATGTCCCCTGCTTCTTCAGCCAGTAAGTCTTTTCTGACCCCTTTCCTCCTATCTCTCTTTATGATTTTTTTTCTTATTATATAATTGGACAAACTTTCCTACTGCTGTTCTTTTTCTTTCTGATTCATTTACTACCATATTCTTGATAAACTGTAGCTGTTTCAGCAAAGTCAGCAGTATGATTGTGGTATTTATTATTATTATTAATCTGTTTCTCACTATCTTTCCTCTGCCTCTATCAATTCTTTTGAACTGATCAATAATTGATCAATAATACTCTGTGTTATAAAAACACAAACTGAGCTCACAAAAGTAATACTTTCTTAGAGTACTGGGGAAGGTAAGAAGATGAGTGATTGTGCAGACCAAATTATTTTAGAGAGCTGTTGGTGGAGCAAAAGGAAAAGAGATGTCTCCACTTATCTGGCTATTCTGGTGTTACATCAGGTTCACAAAGTCCTAAACTCAGAACTAGGGGAACAAGCACAAGCTAAAGAGGAAAGTAGAAACACAAAGAGTCTGCCTAGAAGGCAGACATTTCAGATAATTTCTTCTATGAGCCAGTTTGTGTCTGAGGAAGTGAGGGATGAGGTTGATCAATTCCAAAATGTCAGAGGTAAACTAGATTTACTACCTGAATAACACTTCAGAGCAACATATCTGGAAGTGAATCCGGCAAATTACCAATTTGATGAAATGTTAAGTGGGGAGGGGGAGAAATTTAGTAGTCAATATTGGGAAACGTTCATCTCTGGTTTACCCACAAGCCATGACTGCATATTAAATACTGTTAGAATTTTGCTGAAATAAGAAAACTTGCTTAAATTTGTTTATTTGAGTGCTTTCCAAGCTCACTGGGTTAAGAATCTATTTTCTTGTAGGGTATTTTTCATATAACACTGAATTGTGTTGCTCTTCTAAAGGTGAATAAAGGCATATGCAAAGGGCTACTTGACTTATCTGTAAAACAGGCTGACATCCAAGCTCACTTATTAGTTTTATAGCAGCTTTGAAAAAAATCATCTGTTGCTGCAGTTCAGCCTCACTTGCTATCAAGTGATTTAATTACTTCAAACTAAATTGTAGCTCTCTTCTTTTAATGTAGAGTTGTTTTTAGTCAAACCTTTAATGACTCTCCAAACAATAATGTTTGGCAAAGAAAACGTTGTTAGTCAAGCAGAACCATAAACATCTGTGTTTGTTTAGAGTAAGCTTCCCTATTTAATTAAATATATAGATATACCAGGAAAATTCCTTGTCACTGGAAATTCTATTGGAAGAATGTCAGATCTCCCAGAAACAGTGTGTGCCATTTGAAAAAGCCAAAGTCTCCCTTTTATTTTTTACATTATTGTTTTCTATATGTTTGTCTTAACTACTCACCTTCAGATTTCAAAATAATTAAAGTTGCTCTTTATTGTAAAGGACATAAAAATATTTTTAAATGTGTAGGAGTAGGAATATGAAAGGAAGTCTTACTAAAGAGTACAATGTCAAAGTTTTCATATTATGTTCAACTCTGTCATCTTACATCTGCCTTGAAAAATCCTTTCCCTAATTTTATAACAAGACTCTGATAAAACAATGACAGTGTACTTTCAATTGTTCCCTAATCTAAATATAGATCATTAGCATGAATATTAGACATGATTAAATACTGCAGCATAATTATTTTGTTTTAGGCCACATAATATCCATGTGTCTTGAAATCATTCCAGTCTCTTTTTATAGATCTCTAAAAATTTAAGAACTTAAATATTGAGATACAGAAAAGTATAGAAATACATAAGTATATTTACATATATGTGTGTATATATATATATATTCTTCTGAACAAACTACAGTGACTTTTCAAAATGATATGATACTTTATAAGTCAGGAGAACAGTTATTAATCTTTATAAAACAACAATCTATAATTTAAAAGAAAGGAGAAATTACTGTGGTTTAGAGATACTGACTATAGCATTCATTTGTCTATCCTCAATATAACTTAGTTGGTAAAGAATCTGTCTGCAGTGCAGGAGAACTGGGATTGATTCCTGGATTGGGAAGATCCCCTGGAGAAGGAAATGGCAACCCACTCCAGAATTCTTGCCTAGAGAATCCCGTGGACAGAGGAGCCTGGCAGGCTACAGTTCATGGGGTCTCAAGAGTTGGAAACAGTTTAGCAACTAAACCACAATAATATTATCAAATAGTTAAAATAGCATCAGTTCAGTTCAGTCAGTCGTGTCCAACTCTTTGGAACCCCATGAACTGCAGCACACCAGGCCTCCCTGTCCATCACAAAATCCCGGAGTTTACCCAAACTCATGTCCATTGAGTTGGTGATGCCATCCACCCATCTCATCCTCTCTTTTCCCCTTCTCCTCTTGCCCTCAGACTTTCCCAGCATCAATCTGTCTTTTCAAATGAGTTAGCTCTTTGCATGAGGTGGCCAGAGTATTGGAGTTTCAGCTTCGACATCAGTCCTTCCAATGAACACTCAGGACTGATTTCCTTTAGAATGGACTGGTTGGATCTCCTTGCAGTCCAAGGGACTCTCAAGAGTCTTCTCCAACACCACAGTTCAAAAGCATCAATTCTTCAGTGCTCAGCTTTCTTTACAGTCCAACTGTCACATCCATACATGACTACTACATGATAATAACTTAAATAACTTAATGTCCATAAAATGAGTAGGTCCTCTTAGGTTGGACAAATAACATATTGTTAATAATTAGAACCTAACAGAAGCATAAGAGATTAAGAAGAGGTGGCAAGAATATACAGAAGAACTACACTGAAAAGGTCTTAATGACTTGGATAATCATGATGGTAGTCACTCACCTAGAGCCAGATATCCTGGAGTGTGAAGTCAAGTGAGCCTTAGGAAACATTATTACAAACAAAGATCCTGGAGGTGATGGAATTCCAGCTGAGCTATTTAAAATCCTAAAAGATGATGCTGTTAAATTGCTGCACTCAATGTCAACAAATTGGGAAATGCAGCAGTGGCCACGAGACTGGAAGAGGTCAGTTTTTATTCTAACACCAAAAGGTAATGACAAAGAATGTTCAAACTGCCATACAATTGTGCTCATTTCACATGCTGAAAATTCTTCAAGCTAGTCTTTAGCAGTATGTGAACTGAAGACTTTCAGCTGTACACGATAGGTTTAGAAAAGGCAGAGTAACCAGGGATCAATTTGCCAACATCTGTTGGATCACAGAAAAAGCAAGAGAATACCAGAAAAAAAATTAAAACTTTTAATTTTGCTTCATTGACTACACTGAAACTTTTGATTGTGTGGATCACAACTGTAGAAAATCATTAAAGAGATGGGAATACCAGATCACCCTACCTGTCTTCTGAGAAACCTGGATATGGGTCAAAAAGCAGCAGTTAGAACCAGACATAGAACAACTGACTGTTTCAAAAATCAGGAAAGGAGTACAAGGCTGTATATTGTCACCCTGCTTAGCTAACCCATATGCAGAGTAAATCACGTAAAATGCTTGGCTGGGTTAATCACAATCTGGAATCAAGATTTCTTAGAGAAATATCAACAACCTCAGATATGCAGATGTACCACTATAAAGGCAGAAAGTGAAGAGGAAGTAAAGAGCATCTTGATGAGGGTGAAAGAGGAGAGCGAAAAAGCTGGCTTAACACTCAGTATTCAAAAACTTAAGATCATGGCATTGGGTTTCATCACTTCATGGCAAATAGAAGGAGAAAAAGTAGAAGCAGTGACAGACTTTACTTTCTTGGGCTCCAAAATCACCAGGGGCTTCCCTGGTGGCTCAGATGGAAAAAGTGTCTGCCTACAATGAGGGAGACCCAGGTTCAATCCCTGGATCAGGAAGATCCCCTGGAGAAGGAAATGGCAACCTATTCCAGTATTCTTGCCTGTAAAATTCCATGGATGAAAGAGCCTGGTGGGCTACAGTCAATGGGGTTGCAAAGAGTCAGACATGACTGAGCAACTTCACTTTCACTTTTCAGAAACACTGTGGATGGTGATTGTAGCCATGAAATTAAAAGACACTTGCTCCTTGGAAGAAAAGCTATGACAAGCCTAGATAGTGTGTTCAAAAGCAGAGACATCACTTTGCTGACAAAAGTCTATATAGTCAAAGTTATAGTTTTTCCAGTAGTCATGTATAGATGTGAGAGTTGGACCATAAAGAAGGCTGAGCCCCAAATAACTGAGGCTTCCAAATTATGATGCTTGGAAAAGATTCTTTTGAGAGTCCCTTGGACAGCAAGGAGATCAAACCAGTCAGCCCTAAGAAAAATCAACCTTGAATATTCATTGGAAAGATTGATGCTGAAGCTGAAGGTCTAATACTTTGACCACCTAATGCCAAGAGCTGACTCCTTGGAAAAAGACCCTGATGCTGAGAAAGATTGAAGGCAAAAGAAGGGGGCAGCAGAGGATGAGATGGTTAGATAGCATCACTGACTCAATGGACATGAATTTGAGCAAACCCCTGGAGATAGTGAAGGACAGGGGAGCCGGGTGTACTGCAGTCACAAAGAGTCACACATAGCTCAGTAACTGAACAACAATAAGAAACAACAATGATTTTTAGAACTTTGTGTCTTGGCAATTCAACCCTGTTTCACAGAGAATAGCTATCACAGGTATATCCATAAGCAATGTCAATGTAATCTTTATTATACATATGTATTTATTGATTCATATAATATGGGTGACTGATATGAAAACTTACTGAACATAAAATAGATTTCTACTATTATTTCTAGTTTTTAAGACATGACACTATATTATAAAAATAAATGAAATTGGAAAGAAAATTTTGTTATAGGAGACTTATTTGTAATAAGATTTTTTTTCTGTTTCCACTGGGAAAAAATGACAGTATCAGATCTTTGTTACTTGAAATAAAACATTATTTTACTAGCTAATCCTATGAAAATGGGATGAAAAGTTATTACTCTATGGTACCATAGACTAGTTTTAATGGGAATGTTTCTTTTTTTTTTGTTCTTGGTGCATATGACTGTAATGGATTTTTGACTGACTTTACTGAATTCCACCTGTGAAATTTAATGGTTCAAAAATAATCATTAAACATAAAGGCACAGGAAGTAGAATTTAGTTTTTGTTTTTAATCTCAAATCTCTGGTCTTAGAGCTCATATTCACACTGATGAAATATTTCAGAGAAAAATAGTTCAGAAATACTCCTAGACTAGCATCAGAGGCCACTTCTGAAGCAATTAACCATTTCTATCTGCCAAAAATGGGTAATAAGCTGGAACAACAGCTGAACAAATTAGTCCTCTACTAAGCTTATCCTGCTGCACACAAATTGCTACATATTTCTTACCTTTGGCAGCACTAGCTGAGTCTGGAGTCAAAATTTAACTTGTTACTCTGGCTTTAAGTTCCTCATCTTCACCATATCCAGGAGCATTCCAGTAACTCCACCTTACGCCAGTCTTCAAGTGAGTGTGCCTGAGGTAACTTAGTTTCTCTCCATGGTTTTTATTCAATGCTTCAAGGTTCAAAGTTTTCCTCTCAGCTGAGCTTCCTGTGGTTTAAGCCAGTTCCAATTTCTGGAACGAGTAAAAGAGTCACAGAGAAAAAAAAAAAAAAAAAAATTAAGGAATCTGCATAAACACTCTCTTCCTGTCCTGCTTATGCTGCTGCTGCTAAGTCATTTTAGTCGTGTCTGAGTCTGTGTGACCCCATAGACGGCAGCCCACCAGGTTCCTCTGTCCCTGGGATTCTCCAGGCAAGAATAGCGGAGTGGGTTGCCGTTTCCTTCTCCAATGCATGCATGCATGCTAAGTCGCTTCAGTCATGTCCACTCTGTGCGACCCTATGGACAGCAGCCCACCAGGCTCCCCTGTCCACGGGATTCTCTAGGCAAGAATATTGGAATGGGTTGCCATTTCCTTCTCCTTTCCTGTCCTAACAGTATCCTATTGAAAAAAAGGGTTTTCACTTTCTTTATATGGGTATCATCACAGACATTATAGTCCAATTTTGGAAGCTAGATTTGAAAATTGTTTGTACATAAGTCTCATTATTTGTATCCCACCTGTTACTTTGATCCTAGTATATCTAAATTTCTGGCTTGCTTTTCTCACTTACTTCAAGATCAGGCAGTGAAATCTCAGGTTCATAGTTAAACCCCTGCTATTTTTTGACAGTCTGACCATATACTGAGTTGCAGGACTGGAGTTCAGCTAGTTAGCTTTACCTATAGACTTTGCTCTTGTGTTTTACTTAAGTGTTAGAATAGACTCTTCCATTTGATCTTAGGGACCTTCTCTACATTATAATAGACTAATAAGTGCTAGATACTACCTACTACCTGCTCTATTTCACTTTGCCAAAATGTGATTCTGTGTGCATGTGCTCCAGTTCATTCATGGATTTCCAGATTTTGTTGATGTTGGTACTGAATGACTAGGGGGTAAAACAAGAGCTCAATTATGCAATCCAAAGTGGAGTGTATAAAAATTAGGAGAACTGGTTAAATGAAAATTACCAAACCAGAATGTTTTTCTTCATATTTTAGTACAGTTAGCCCAATTGGTGATTGACGTTTCATTACACAACCACAAACACCAGCTGTTTTCCTGTCAGAAACCAACCAAATATGCCAAGACAAGATTGGAATTTGGGACTTCCTATCACCATAGAATTATGGAATTGGAAAGGACCAAGGTCCATCTGGTGTATTCACCTGTACATTTGGATATTGATTCTGACATCACTACTTCCAACTTGTTTTTTAAAGTTTCCAAGGACAGAGGTGCTACAAAGTTGATACCATACTTGAGAGAAAGCAATCATTCTTAAAGTTAAAAAAAATCACTATCCGTGTAGCAATGGTCCCCTAATCATTAAAAATGTTTGCTGACTTTAGAATCGCTTCATCTTTTGTGAACATAAAATGTATCTTTCTTGTCATCAGTTTTAAATACTTTGTGTCATCACTCTGATTTCTTCTCTTCTAGAGGTTACTACTTTGCCATTTTTTGCTGTGAACTTTTCCCCTGATTTTTATATGTGCTTCATTGTTCAGACATATGTACAACACTTTGCAACACTTTGGACTGTAGTCCCCCAGGCTCCTTTGTTCATGAGATTTTTCAAGCAAGAATACTGGAGTGACTTGCCATTTTATCTTCCATGGGATCTTCCTGACCCAGGGGTTGAATCCACATCTTCAATATCTCCTGCATTGTAGGTGGATTATTTTCCTGCTGAGCCATCAGGGATAACTTTTATTTTTCTCTTAAAGCCAGCACTGATGTGAAGGAGTAAATACATCTGAGAGAATTATATACACTGCTTCCCCATCTCACTCTGCCCAGTAGCAAGGATTATGTCAGACTAGAATAGGTCTTGTCTTCCTCCAATTAATTTCAATATAAAGTAAGATAGTAACTCACAGTGACAATATGCTTTTCCAGAGCTGGTGCTGATTCTTAAACTTGAAGAACTTTTTTAAAAATAATAATAATAATTGTTCAGACTAGCCTTGGGGATGAATCTGCAATAACCTCAAATTAAAGAATTAATAAGAAATATAGCAGTAATGTTTACCAAAGTTATCTTATAAACTAGCAGCATTAGACAGAAATTGCAACCTACACCCTTGAAGTCATTAAAAACCAAATGCCAGTGGGAAATAGCATATGAAGATATTTGGTTTTTAGCATGTAATACTAAAGACACCATTTGCTATTGCATATTTTAGGGAAAGAAAAGTCTAGAGACATTTTGGAATGTCTTATTCCTTGAACTGCTTCTTAGAGACAGCACTTGGAAGCTAAAATAAATCATCACCACAATAAACTAATTTTCTTCATTGAGCATCCACCCAGACTGCTGAGGCAAAAGTCAGTCACTTGTACCATTACTGTTTCCATCTGTTTCACTATTTCTCAAAGCATGAATGATTGTTGATTAATGTGTTCTATGCAAATGCATCCACTTTACAAGTAGTGACCTGCAATTACTCATGCAAAACTATCTGATGAAGCAATGAAACAGTCAAGCAATGCCAATAAAGCACCATTAATGATTTTGGCCAGCCTGACTTTATAGAATAGGAAATATTTTTCATCTCCTGGAGCTATATTAGTCAAATACAGCCACTCAATTATAAATAGTTGAATGATGCTCTTTAAAGACATTTTTTCTGAGTTTCCATACATGTTTCCTGATACAAAAAGGATGTATAGCCCCTTTAAAAATTAACTAAGTGATTTGAATTTATCGAAGTTTTCTGTTTTCTGCTTCCATTAATTCCTTGAATTTTCCCTTTAAAATGTATAATTCTCTGTATTATTACAATTGTGCTTTCCATTCTTTTGGCATTATGTTGTATGGACATTTCTACATATATTATCTAACTACAATACATGTCATTGTCTATATTTCATAAATGAAGAATCTGAGACCAGAAAACATATATGCCAAAGCACATGCTTAATAAGTTGTGCAGTCATGATTTAAAATGAGCAACAATTTTAAGAAAAGAATAAGAGAACTTTTCTCATATCAGATAATCAAGACCTGAATCTCACAACTTAAAGTATTATACTCTTTCCATTTAACCATCCTGTATCTATATCTGTCAAACCGGTATAATATTAAAATATTTAAAAGCAATCACACTTACTTAAATATACTTTTAAAGATATGGGAAAGAGATAAAAGGATGAATAGGAATAAATGAGAGAAGATGAATAGTGCTGTATTTTTTTTTTTTTT
>SJYQ01004056.1:177120-196767 GCA_006410935.1 Redunca redunca
TTTTGTGTTTATATATATGTGTGTGTGTATATATACAACTGTATTGCAGAAAATTTTAAAAGTTATATAAATGCATAGAAATGGTCTGGTACCTTAACAATATGCTATTAAATTGGCATTGTAATTATATTTGGTCTGGTCTTAGATGTAGATGGTATTAGGCAATAACAGCAAGTAATTGCAGATACAGATTTAAAGGGAATGAAAAACTCAGTTCCTAGGGAAGATGGGGAATCAAATGATAGCAAATGCTGAACCAGAATCATTCTTGGGATTCAGACTAAGGTGGATATGCCTAGTTGAATGAGGATAGGGTTTTGAATGAGAGAACATAAATATCAGGAAAGGACTTTGGTATCCTAAAGTATACATTCATCACAAGAAAATATTCCATCCCAAAATTGTGTCTCAGTCAGCACAGGGCACGGGATAGCAACAATGCTGTGAAAAGATTGGTGAATGTTATTTTTGTTTTTAGCAGTTTTATTGAGGTATGATTGACATACAGTAAACTCCTCATATTTAAAATATAAAAGTTGATAAGTTTTGACTTTGTATGTATCCATGAAACCATAATCAAACTAAAAAATAACATGAATATCAAACTCAAATTTTCTTTGAGCACTTTTGTTATTCCTTCCCTTCATCTCATAACCTCATCCTACCCTGACAACAGATGATCACTCATCTTCTTTCTGTCACCACACATTAGTTTGAATTTGTTACAATTTTATAAAAATAGAATCACATGAAATATAAATTCTTTTCTCTTTTTCACAGGGTAGAGGAAGGATCTGGCTTGTTTGCTCACAGTAATTAATCTGAGATTCATACATCAATCAGTATTTTTTCCTTTTAATGGTTGAATAGCATTTATAATACAGATACATCAAAATATATTTGTGTATTCACTTATTGCTGTATAAGGGATTCCTCAGTGGCTCAGAGGGTAAAGCAGCTGCTTGCAGTTTGGGATACCTGGGTTCAATCCCTGGATTAGGAAGACCTCCTGGAAAAGGAAATGGCAACCCACTCCAGTAATCTTGCCTAGAAAATTCCATAGATGGAGGAGCCTGGTGGGCTACAGTCCACGGGTTGCAAAGAGTCGGACATGACTGAGCAAGAAGTCTGTTAAGTCTGTTGGTGTATATATACATCAGTATGTTGAGGTCAATTTCATTTTGGGGCTATGGACATTTCTTTGTAAGTCTTTGTTTCTAAGAGTGAAATGGTTGGACTGTATGAAGACTTTAAATCTGGTAGTGTTTGTCCTCAAAATTTGTCCTTCATTTCCAGAATTCTTTTTGATAATTTAGATCTTTGAATGTTCAAATGAATTTCAAAATCAGCTTGACATTTTTTAAAAGATGCATATGGCAATTTTAATTGTGATTTATATTGGTTTCCTATAGCTACAGTAATAATTTCCCACTAACTTGGTGCCTTAAAAAAAGAGCTATTTATTCTCCCATGTGTCTGGAGAATAGATATTTGAAATCATATCATCAGGGCCATGCTTCTTCCAAAGACTCTAGGAAAGAATTCTTCCCTTCTTCTTAGCTTCTGGCAGTTGTCAGCAATTCTTGGCATTCTTTACCTTTAAGATACATTGCTCCAATATCTGCTTCAATCTTCACATGGTATGTTCCCTGTGTATATACCTGTCTCTGTGTCTAAATTCTGCTTTTCTTATGTAGAATTAGTTTTGTATTTTCCTTAAATGTTGATTAAATTTACCAGTGAAGAAATCTGGGTCTGGATTTTTCTCTGTGGGGAAGGTTTTTAACTACAAGTTCAATATTTTAATAGAAACATGCTTGCTCAAGTTATTAATTTCTCATGAGTGAGCTTTAGTAATTTTAATATTCTGAAGAATTGGTCTGTTTCATCTCTATCTTAAATTTATTTACTTAGAATTATCCATGATATTGCCTAATTTCCCCCTCTCATATATATGGATGATCCCAGGTGGTGCTAGCCACGAGAGATGTGGGTTCGATCCCTGGGTAGGGAAGATCCCCTGCAGGAGGAAATGACAACCAATTCCAGTATTCTTTCCTGGAGAACTCCAAGGACAGAGGAGCCTTGCAGGCTACAGTCAATGGGGTTGCAGAGTCAGACATGACTGAGGAACTTGGCATGCAATTTGGATGTTAGTAATTTTTGTCTTTTTGGTTTTTTTGCTTAATTTGACTGTTAATGAATTAATTGTGTTGATTTCCTTTAAAATAACAGCTTTTGTTATTAATTTTATTTATTGTTTTCTATTTCCTATTCATTGATTTAACTTCTGAGTTTTATTATTCCTTTTCTTCTAACTCCTTTGGGTGTAGCTAACTCCTCTTTTCCTGGTATTAATATGGTAGTTGAATTCATTGCTTTAAGACCTTTCTTTTACAATATAAACTTTTCCTGTAAATATCGCTTTAGTGATAATTAACAGATTTTGATATGTTCTGGTTTCATTTTCATTCATTCAAAATACAACTTATTCCTATTTTGATTTCTTTTTTAAACCATAGTTTATCTAAAAATGTGCTGTTTAATTTGCAAATATTTGAATTTTCCAGAAAGCTTTCTATTATTACTTTATGATATATTACATTGTGCTCAGAGAACATATTCTGTATGACTTGGATTCTTGCATCTTTTTAGTTTATATAACACTTCTTTTATGATTTTTTCCCATATTTTACAGAATATAGCCTACCTCAGTAAATGTTTTCAGAAATGAATATATATTTTACTACTGTTCAGTGGCAGAATCTATGAATATCAATTAGGTCAAGTTGGTTGACATCTACTTTTTTCCTTGCATATTTGCTGCCTCTTTGTTTTTTAATTGTGAAAGAGATGTTGAAATCTCCAACAATAAGTGTGTTTTTATCTATTTCTCCTTGCATTTATATCAGTTTCACTACATGTATTAAACATCTTTAATATTTTTGTGCATAAACATTTAGGATTATATGTCCTTTTGATAAATTTCCCCCTTAATCATTATGAAATGATCTTTTTTGTTTCTGGTAATCATCTTTGATCTGAAATTTAATTTGTCATATTAATATAGTCACTCCAACTTTCTTTTCATTAGTGTTAGCATTGTACTTCCATTTTTTTTCTTTTAACTAATTTTTGTGTTTCTATTTGAAATATATTCATATTAGGTAGCATATAGTTGGATGTTGCTATTCATCCTTCCTGATAATCTCTGCCTTTTACATGGGGTGTTTAAATCATTTATGTTTAATGTGATTATTAATATGGTTAGATTTACATATACCACCTATTTTGATTCTAATCATTATATTTTTGTTTTCTTTTTCCTCTCTCTGCCTTATTTTCCTCAATGAGTATTTTTTATTATTTATTTCAGCTTTGTTTAGATATAATTGACATATAAAATTCTAAGATATTTAAAGTGTACATCATGGTGAGTAGATACACATACACCTTGTAAAAGGATCCCCTCTGTCTAGTTAATTAACACATCAGTCACCTCACAACATATTTAGTTTTGGGGTTCAGCAGGGTGTGAGGACATCTAAAGTCTATTCTCAGAATATTTCAGTTATACAGTACAGTGTTATCAACTGTAGTCATCATGTTTTATATTAGATTTTCAGGCCTTATTGATGTGGGTGGAAGCTTGCAACCTTTTACCAATATCTCCTAATTTTTGTCTCCCTTGTTAACTTATTGCTGTATCTATGTGTTTCATTTTGTTGTGGATGCTTTAGGGCTTATAGCATAGATCTGTAACATGATAGTCTATGTTCAAGTATTATTATATCACACATATTTTAAGAACTTAGAAACACTACTTTCATTTCAACCCTTTGGGACTTTGTGCTGTTGTTATGATTTTTTTCTACATATGTTATGAACTGAAAACTACACCATTAATGCTTTGCTTAAACAATCATGTATCTTTGAGATATACTAAGTACTAAGAAAAAGGGCATGTATTTACTAATTTTCAGTGCTCTTCATATTTTTGTGTATATTCATATTTTCTTCATGTTAAAAGAAATTCTTTTAACATTCTTTTAAAATTTTATGTACTGATGATGACTTTTTCAGCTCAATCTCTGAAAGTGTCTGATAATCATATATGAAAAAATAATTATATCCAATCATCTTTAAAATTGGAGCTTTTAGAAAATTTAGAATATCATATGGGCTGGTAGCACTTCTGCAGAGATGCTGGAATATTAAAAAAAAAAAAAAAAGACTTCCAATCTGAAAGCATGCCAATCTTTATGATGAAACACTTGCTTTTTACCAAAGTGAAATTCTAACAACATCATGACACAACAATTTGGGATCAGAATTTCTGGGAAGTAATTCTTTACAGCTTTGAGGCTTATTTTTAAGAGTTTAACTCTGTCATGCTAACTCCAGGAAAGAGAACATATCCACTAATATGCATACATAAGTATCATAGAATTCATATTTCTTAGGACTAAGCAGCTCTATATTTTCAGTCATGAAACATATAATAAATAAACTAAATACTCTGATTGGCAGAAAGCACATAGAAAAAGAATAAGTAAATATTCGCCCAAATCTCAAAGCAATTGTGTAAATTCTTTTAAAGAAGGAAGATCTTGAAGAAATGAAATTATCAGTCTGTTCAGTTGCTCAGTCCTGTCCGACTTTTTGTGACGCTATGGACTGCAACACTCCAGGCTTCGCTGTCCATCACCAACTCCTAGAGACAACTCAGATTCATGTCCATTGAGTCAGTGATGCCATCCAAACATCTCATTTATTGTCATCACCTTCTCATCCTGCCTTCAATGTTTCTCAGCATCAGCGTCTTTCCCAATGAGTCAGTTCTTCACATCAGGTAGCCAAAGGCTGGGAGCTTCTGCTTCAGCATCAGTCTTTTCAATGAACATTCAGGACTGATTTCCTTTAGGATTGACTGGTTGGATCTCCTTGCAGTCCAAGGGACTCTCAAGAGTCTTCTCCAACACCACAGTTCAAAAGCATCATTTCTTCAGCACTCAGCTTTCTTCACAGTCCAACTCTCACATCCATACATGACTACTGGGAAAATCATAGCTTTGACTAGATGGATTTAGGTGCCTAACATTGTCAACCCTGGAGATCTAAGAGAAAAACAGACCTTCACAGAGATGTGGGGGGCAGAATCTCCTCCTCTTTTTGGATAAATGAGTATAAATGCCATTAACAACTTGATTTGATTGAATATCATGACAAGACATATGCTTGCCATTTTAGTTCCCAGAACTATTTTAGAATTCTGATCCTATTTCCATGAGTGCCATTTATGTTTGTCTTCAGAGAAACCTGTATGCAGGTCAGGAAGCAACAGTTAGAACTGGACACAGAACAACAGACTGGTTCCAAATAGGAAAAGGAGTACGTCGAGGCTGTATATTGTCACCTTGCTTATTTAATTTATATGCAGAGTACATCATGAGACACACTGGACTGGAAGAAGCACAAGCTGGAATCAAGATTGCCAGGAGAAATATCAATAACCTCAGATATGCAGATGATACCACCCTTATTGCAGAAAGTGAAGAGGAACTAAAAAGCCTCTTGATGAAAGTGAAAGAGGAGAGTGAAAAAGTTGGCTTAAAGCTCAACATTCAGAAAACGAAGATCATGGCATCTGGTCCCATCACTTCATGGGAAATAGATGGGGAAACAGTGTCAGGCTTTATTTCTTTTGGTTCCAAAATCACTGCAGATGGTGACTGCAGCCATGAAATTAAGATACACTTACTCCTTGGAAGTTGTGACCAACCTAGACAGCATATTCAAAAGCAGAGACATTACTTTGCCAATGAAGGTCCATCTAGTCAAGGCTATGGTTTTTCCAGTGGTTATGTATGGATGTGAGAGTTGGACTATAAAGAAAGCTGAGCACCAAAGAATTGATCTTTTGAACTGTGGTGTTGGAGAAGACTCTTGAGAGTCCCTTGGACTGCAAGGAGATCCAACCAGTCCATCCTAAAGGAGATCAGTCCTGGGTATTCATTGGTAGGACTGATGTTGAAGCTGAAACTCCAATACTTTGGCCACCTGATGTGAAGAGCTGACTCATTTGAAAAGACCCTGATGCTTGGAAAGATTGAGGGCAGGAGAAGAAGGGAATGACAGAGGATGAGATGGTTGGATGGCATCACCGACTCAATGGACAGGAGTTAGAGTGGACTCCAGGAGTTGGTGATGGACAGGGAGGCCTGGTGTGCATGGGGTTGCAAAGAGTTGGACGCTACTGAGTGACTGAAGTGAACTGAGAGAAAGCTGTGAAAGTAAAGAAGTACTTTCCCTTTTGCTTGACAGATCTTTTTGCCTTCTTTCTCTTGTCCATCTTCATCTTTGAAGTGGTTAGAAGTCCCTAATAAGTGGCACAGAGACTTCCTTTATTATTTACACTGTTCCAGACTTATTTCTTTTTTTCTTTTTTTACAGTAACATCTTTCTAAACTTCAACCTGTGAGGTCACTTTACTCATGATTTTTCTCTTAGTTAATATTGTGCTAATTCATATGTGTGTGCAAATTAGTGATATCCATATGTTTTTACTTGCATTTTAAAATGCATTTTCTGATTACATGTTATATTAAGAAGAAAATGTAATAAGATTTCTCAGGTTTCTTGTACAAAATACATTGAGGCAAACAGCCCTCAAACCATGTCATATATTTCTATTCCACCACAAAATTATTTTTGAAATCTTGTTAGAACCTATGGCATAACTGAGTTGTCTTTTGTTTTCATTCTACTAAACTTATTATTTGTAGTTAATTAATGAATGACATTTATTATGCTTCTTAAGATGATGATAATATAAAATACACACTTATAACTCCTGCATCTCACAAGAGTGAGTGTTGGGTCCAGAAAGATTTCAGGAAAATTATAGGTATTTTTTAGCTCTGAGGAACTACCAAAGAATCTCAATCATAGTGTTTTCTAATAGATCATTGAAATCCAATAATAAATTTGTGCAAAGCCTGGAAAGAACGGGAGAAAAATCCTGGAGGTTTTTTCTGATATTCTGCAGTGTGATGGCAAATTGCAAAGGTACGACTTCCATCTCTTAAAACAGTCTACTAAAGAAATGCATGATTTATAAGGAGTACAAGATAAGAATCTGGACTGTGGGGTTCTAATTGTAAGATTTTAGGAAAATAATTTATTCTCTTTGATTTCAACATTTACTTATCTGAAAAATGAGGAGTATTCCTTATAAATGTTCAACAAAGGTCACTTTAATTGAGGTATTTGAAGTAATCTCAAAGATCACTTTGAGATCAAAACATTTCTGTTCAAAAAACCAGCAGGAGGATCCTGGTGTGACTAAAACCTAGAATACTTAACCTCTTGTATCATCCTGCCTGGCTAGAAATAGGTTGAAATGAATTTGATCTTTGTTCAGCCTCATAAAACCCTATTTCACTGAGAATACTTTAAAACTAATACTCTAGATCCCCTTGGATACTTCAGAGCTGAAGTTAATTTGAGAGAAAGGAATGGTGTTAGAAATTTCCTGAACTCCATGCTGGCCTTTAAGGCCTGGTGGGCATTAGGAGAGAAACATCCAGATTTCTTTGTATTAACATACGATCTGTGTACTGCGGCTTTTGACAATAAGGTAATTGTACATTCAGCCGAACACCTTTAGATGCAGTTGCCTCTGATGGTTCAGTCAGTGGAAGCTGAAGGTAGCTGATGCAACCAATCATTGACATGAAAAGTAATAATAATAAGAGTAAAACCAACAAGAGAGGAGTCCCCTTATTAAATTGGTTGATGGGACACTTCTTGGCTATTAAAACCAAAAGGAATAACTGATTGATGCTTATAATTTCATTAGTGTTAACTGTTTGTTTTTTTCCTCAGGACCAGGGCAGATGTGCTAATGGATAATTGCTTTCTAGATTTCATTATGAAAGGGTCTGTAAAATGTTGGCTAATTCTGTGAAATTCTCACAATGGGTCACAAAGAGTCGTACATGACTGAGCGACTGAACTGAACTGAGTCTCCCCAACCTGATGAGGTGGCAGAGACGTCTACTGCCACAGGATATGTATTAATTCTTCCAAATGACACCTCTTTTAAATTGATGCCTCCTGGGCCCTAGAAAAGAGCAGTCTAAGCATTTAGCAGACATTACACTGAGATGTTTATACTTTAGTTATAATACCTGGGTCAGTTGTACAGAGTATGTAGGTCAAAGGTACATCTTGGAAACACTTAAATTGCAAGCTAAAGCACTACCAAAGCTTTTTTGTTTCTTTCTTTTGAAGTTACCTCTAACATCATATGGTTTAATATATTATAAGAATCTTAGAACAGTTTTTAAAAATAATTCATTAGAATATGATTTACTCAGTGCCTGTGGTACAAATTATAAGCAGAGAAAGGGTTAGTCTACACTATGGATTCATGAGAATACAAATGATCATACTAACCACAACATGGCGAAGCTATGTAAAACGGTAGGCATAATCTCATTAGAATAAGTAGGAAGTTCAGATGCCACAATAACTTTGTGATCACATATGCTCTCTTTGCCTTATTAAAAACTGAGTTGTTTCATTCAATACAGCAGTGCTCAATTAATAGGATAAATAAAAATAATTTTTCAATGATATTTCTTAAAAACTTAAAGTCCTAGGTCTAACTTCCTAATATTCTAAATTGGGGTCTCTGGGTTGTAACTCAGGAACATTTTTTCTTAAGATCACTTGGTAATTATAATGCAGTTGGTCTAGTAATACACACTCAACAAATACTACATTAAGATGCTAGTGATAAAAATAGCCACTATGATTTGAAGCCTAATATATGCTAGTCACTGTTTAAGGGTTCCATATATTATAATTAATACAGCCCACATGCAAGGTGTTATTCTCTCCATTTTTATAGACAAGAAAACTAATAGTTTGTGTGACTTTCCACAGTCTCCATAATTTGGTAAATAACTAGCCTTCATAATATCAGTGTCAATTTTCTATTTCCAGTTAAGTCAGTTAGGAGAAAAGTGACATATCATATTTATTATAATATCCCAATGTATTTTTAGTGTGCCACTTGACAGATCTTTATCAAAGTATCTTTTTGAACTACTTATGAGTCCTTGTCTCATTGCATCTTGCAATTCTTGACCCCTGAAATTACCTTAGCAAAAGCACGCATCTTTTCTAAACAAAAGAATAACTCTTAAATTGACTCTCAACAATTTAAAGTAAAGTCAGAAGGGAAGAGTAATATTTATTTACTCAATCACCTTTCTTATTATAATTCTTTTTGAATAATTATTTCTCCAATATTTTACAAAAACACAAACTGGTATTTAGTTTTGTTAAACTAAAACTGCTTTTGTTTTTACTAACTTCTTCAATTTAATTAGCAAATAGGCCCCAGAGAACTGAAAAATTAAACAAAAACATCATGGGAAAAACAATGAAAAAATGGTTGAGCAACTACTATCAAAACCTAATTTATTAAATGCTGACCATAGCAAGAAGTAGAAATGTGACATTTTCCTATCAAATGGAGTATGGAATCTATTGAATGTTGAGCAGAACGAGGAAGTAGAGTCAACACCTGCTTCTCTGGAGCAATTTAAATGGAGTCACCCATTTAAATTGTGCTGGAGGGAGAAGCACAGAGTTGTGGGTTTCTCCCAGGCCTGTGTAGTCTTACATGGTTCATCCACCTCCTTGGCAGTGTGTCAAACTATGCTGTGAAACTATAAAGCTATAAACAGTCTTGAGAGAAGAAGCGAGTAAGTAGATGACCTTGAATGATAAGTACCCAGATTAGCTGACTACTAAGTTCCTGCAAACCAAAATTCTATAAAAGTAGAATCTACTGTGAATAATATATAATCACAGATAACTAATTGGAAAGTTATGAGGTCACCTGCCATTTTTCAAAATGAATTGTTTGTTCAATTGGTCTAGATTAGAATAATCAAGACAGTCATCAGCTTTCGGCAAGGTGTCATTTTAAGACTGCATATTTTAGAGAAAATGAATGTGTTGTTTCTTTTTTTTTAATGAATGTTAAATGAATATGATTTTTGCAGGTCAGATATACAAATGAGTTAAATACAAGTTAGTGTCAATTTAATTGTGTTTAAAAGATTTATGAAAGGGAGGACTTTTTAAAGGTACCAATATACTAAATAGAAGTACAAATAATTGGTTTAGAGATAACTAGACAGGATATTTGAAAATATCAGAGTTATTTATAGTATTAAACTATTTTTGCCATTTTATTAAAGAATGAGTGACTCAGTTTTCTAGTTCATAGGTTTTTCACTTGTGATTCATTTTTTAACCTATTTATTCATTATTTAGTGAATGTTTATTATATGAACTGTACCAGGCACTAGAACACTTAATAAAATGCTCACTTAAAGTACAAAGGGCTTACAAAGGTCTATGTTAGGGCTAAGCACACGATGCCAGGAGATTATATACAGGGGCAGCACCTAACCCAACCTCGTGATATCAATAATGGCTTCCAGAAAAAAACTGTGTTGGTTGTGAGTTTGTAAGAGAGAACAGGTGTTAAGAAAAAGAAGAGAGGGAAGGAGGTGTTGTAAGCCAATAACAGTGTTCAGGAAGCCCTGAGAGAAAAACAGGCTTGAGCTGTTTGGGAATCTGAAAGTAATTAGATACAGGGTAAGAATGTTCAGTGAAGAGGTTGGTAAGGATGAGACTGGTGAAGTAGACAGGAGCCAGAGGATTAAGGGCTTGTGGATCAAGCAGAAGACTAGGCATCTTCAACTACAAGTAACGCAGAGGGCTCGACCTACAAAATTCAAAAGTAATGTGGTACCCAGCACAAGGGAGTAAACGTTTAATTAAAGCTTTCTAATGCTAATGAGAGTGCTCAATTAGCAATACTAAGCAAGATTCACAAGGACTTCAAAGGAAGCAAACCATCTCCATATAAGAGGCAGGTTTTGCTCCGTTTTTTTCCTTTCTTTTTGCCCTAAGGAAACCTAAACTCCCTGATTCTTCTATCCCTTAAGTGATTTAAAAAAGAAAAATCACTTCATAAATAATTTAGGAGAATGGACTGGAAAAAATCTAATATCTATTGTTTAGTGACATGTTCATTTACTTTATTCCCTTTACTAAAAGAAACGTTTAATAAAGAAGATTACAGTACTAAATATAGACATTGAACCTAGAAATATGCAGTTAATAAGCTGTGTTAGGAATATGGATAACAGTAATAATTGAAGGGGTTCCTTAATTTAACACGCAGCTAATCTTGAGCATGAGCTAGTCAGTCATTTCCCACTGATGGAAACAGGCTGAGCCAGAATGAGCAAGATTTCCTGTCCCTTAACATGATGCACATCGCTACACCTTCTAATGAAATGGCATTGCTGTAATTTTGTTTTAATCCTTTTTTTCTGCAAGGTACCAGTAAATTATTTTTAAAATGACTGTAGTCTTTATGTAAAGCCATGTTTTTATAAGCAATGATGACTTTTCCTAGGTAATAAAATATAAGTGAACTGGGATTTATTATTTTTTTCCTTAAATTTTTACATAATGCTATTGGTTAATGTTTATTTTTCTTTTTGGATATATTTATTCCCACTAAATCATCACTAACGTCTGTTCCCTGTAGTACATGACTATGGCCATAGGCCCCTAGAATTTAAAGAGAAAAATATACAAGTGTTGGAAGATATACAAGTATTTTAAGCAGAGATACCCATTACTTTACTTCCCTCTTTGTGCTCTCATCTTACTTCTTTGATCTATCAATTTTTGATCTATCAACCTCTCAGGAATGCCCTAGATACCAATGTGTTTGCAAACTAAATTCAGGCAAAGTAATCACCCATTTTTTTAAGTGGTACAATCACCTATCCTAATGAAGTCTTGTGGTGCACAGATTTTCTTTTCAGCTCTTATGGCTAGCTATGTAAACGGAGCAAAACTCCATTCTGCGGTATTTTTTTTTAATTCATATTTTATTTTGCCTATATTTATTTCATAATCATAAAGTCACTTAGCTTCCCCATAAGCTATGTAGGAGAGTGGCTATTACTAATGATTATGAAGATATAGTTCTGGTTATCAATGAATTTATAATACAATGCCAGCTGATCAAAATTATCCACAAGTTAAGTTTGAAATATATATGTGAAGGACTGTTTAATGTTTATAAACCTGAGCATGAAAAACATGTCCCATGAGACTCTCTGTGTTTTGACCCTTGACCATTGGGTCTGCAGATCAGCATGTCATCAATGCTGGACTTCACTCAGGAACTCAAACCAGGTGATTTGCACTTCTTTTCCTTCTCCCTCCCTTACTAGTTAACACAAACTCATCCTTGAGATATTAGCTTAAATGTCCCTCCTTAGGATAGTTTTTCCTGCCCTCTTTGATGAGATGACTCCATTTTAAACTCTCCTGGGCCAAATATTTTCTTTAAAACAATTACCACCTTTAGTAAGCATGAATTTATATTTTTTCATTGGGAAGAATATTTTTCATTGCATGTAACAGAGATATAACTAAAATGAGATTACATGGCAGGAATATTGCATAATATCTGGGCATTTTCCAGAATCTAAAGTGACCATCTAGAAACCAGATGACTTCCAGGGACTTTGGGTTCTGTAAGCAAGGATAAAACTAGTAGGATTTCATTACTCTCCTATTCATATTCAGTTTATGTCCGTCTGTGCTTTACTTTATCTTTTCCTATTTCAAATGAACCTTCATCTGGTGGGCGTCATGGCAGCCAAAAGTTTCTGAGCTCTTCTTCATTGTTTATCGTTGGAAAAATCCAGAAGAAGGATAATTTTGAGCCAGTTTGGGTCACATGCCCAACTCTGTACCAGTCTCTGTGGTAAGAGAAATAAGGATTAATGTGATGGGCCCAGTCAGAGAGACATGACCTCTCCTCCAAGGGATGATGCCTATTATCAGAGAGAAAGTATGTGTGTGCGACAAGGTCCCATTCTAGAAGGACACTGGACAGACAAAACAATGGTGACCTCTGTGTCACCACTTGTTTAATATCTATATTTTATGACAGGTAGTGAATGTGTCTCTTTTCCTCACCACTTTTATTCTATTGCCTATCATAGCACCTGAAGCGTCAAAGGGACTTGCTATTTAATTCTTGAATAAGTATATGCACACAAGGAAAATTGTTTTGCCTGGTTACAAGAAAAGAAGTTAATAATAAGGCAATGGATCCTGTCACATAATGATAATTTTTTAGCATAGTGAAAGGTATAGATATAATTCTAGCATGATATTTGTGTACATGCACATTTTTGGGTTTACTTGCTTGAAAGTTTTAAGACTTCCTTCAAGCAATCAGACAATGAGACTTACATGAGGAAACAAGCATTAGGTGAACAGATGTTATATTTCCAATGAGCTTGTCCTGCTGAGATCAAATGAGTTACAAAGCTCTGTTTTAAACCCTGTAAGCCTAGCTGAGGCAATGTTAGATAATTCTAACACTCAAAATTCCTCATCTCAATGGGAATGGCAACTTAACATTCCCCATGTAGAACAGCCATAGGCACTGCCCCCATGCAGAAAATGACTCTCTCTTTATGTTTGCACCTGAATATGGATAACATTGACCCAGCCAGCATAACCATGGGAAACAAGATCCTCCTGAGGATCCTTGGACTGACTGCCAGCAAGTCATTTCTCGCTGGAACGGTTTTAGTGCATTCCTGGGAGCCTAATGTTTTTGAAAATTTTAATTCTCATATCTCTAAGTGAGGTTATTCTTGAATTTTAATCACTTTCTCAAATTCAACCTTCAGGTCATGGTTGAATTTAACCATAGTGTTCAAGGTGTAACTGGGTGAAAAAAAAAAAAAGGCAAGGAGATGTGAGAAGAGATAGTCTACAAAATTGAGAGGAATGGCTTAACATTTTGCATACCTAAGGTAAATAAAGAAAGAAATGGAGATGGAGGGAAACAAGAGAGATGGAATTGACAATCTAACTTTTACTGAGCACCTACTATATGTCAGGATCTGCTAGATATTATACATGCATTTTTACTTCTCCAGTCATTCCTTCTAAGCAGGGGAGGTACTTCCTGTCTCCCAGCAGCAGATAAGAAAATAAAATCTCAGAAAGACTGAGTAATTTTCTCTAGTTTCCACTAGGTCCAAATTTCTCACTACTGCTCTTCTTAGGGAATATGATAAAGAAAAAGTAGAAATAAAAGAGAAAGGAACCTGAAGAAAGATACTAAAGAGAGTCATGTAAACTGTTTCTAAATGAAATTATTTTAATTTAGATTTGCTATTTGCAACACGAAGCACTCAAAAGTACATAATTATTTAGTGGGAATAATTTAATTCAAAAGAGACAATATATTAGAAAAGATCTGGTTAGTTGAAATAGTTATTACATATAAAAAAAATTTAAGTCACCATTTATCCTAGAGACATTTTTCTCCCTGGGAAGATCTGAATGATTAAGTTATTTAAATAAAACAGAAAACTTTAAATTCATTCCCTTTTGGTGCCTTAGCAGCTTCTATATCTCTTATGAAAAAGAATATGCCTGTACCTCTTAAAGGGACTGCTACTCCCAAGTATGGCACAAAATTTCTTGCTTGAAACTAGCCCATTAGGCAAAATATAGTGATATCCCTGTTGATATAATTAGGTGTTGTTATTCAGTGAGCCTAGTCTCTGCAGGTTCTGTTGAAATAAAATAGTCTAGTATTAGGTATAATAATTATTGGACCAACATGAATGCATGTTCCTTCTTACCACCCACACCTAGATAAGTCCTTTTACTATTTTGAAAATTAAATGTTATTATTCTCTTTATTCTAACTACTGATTCTCTAAGCCTTTTTATTTTATGATCTGTTTTAGGCATCTCATTCAAAAAGAGATGCTTTTTGTCCTCTTTCCTTTCACCTCTGTCCATTCTTTAATACGTTAAAAATCAGTATTTTGAAGTTGCATGCTGGTTAAATGACAGATCCATGCCTATGATAGACCAGGTTAGAAATCAGACCCAGAGTGTAGTTGGCTCAGACTCAGTGTTCAAACCTCATCACTTGCCAGAAAGCACAAGACACAGCCCTACATTTAGATGTAACCTTAAGTATGNATCTGTTTTAGGCATCTCATCAAAAAGAGATGCTTTTTGTCTTCTTTCCTCACACCTCTGTCCATTCTTTAATACCTTAAAAATCAGTATTTTGAAGTTGCATGCTGGTTAAATGACAGATCCATGCCTATGATAGACCAGGTTAGAAATCAGACCCAGAGTGTAGTTGGCTCAGACTCAGTGTTCAAACCTCATCACTTGCCAGAAAGCACAAGACACAGCCCTACATTTAGATGTAACCTTAAGTATGCCAAACATTATTATTTGCCTACACAACATCTATTAATACTATCACCATTCTTCCTTTACTAAGGCACTCCACTTTTGTTTTGAAAAGAAAATATACCTAATTCAAACTCTCCAGGTCTCAGCCTATCTTATAAATAGAAATGATAAAACAGGAACATAGTCTTAGTCCTTGATGTTTTTCTCAACAAGCTGCCCCAGTCCCAAAATGCATACATCTTATTAGGGGTAAATTAATTCTTTACTTGGTAAAGTTAGGGCTCTGTTGAATGTGACCTGATAAAATGTTAATTAATGCATCAGTTCATCTTAGTAGTCTTTGCCACTGGGACCTACCTACTGTCCTCCCTGGAATAATTAAAGCAAAAAGCTATCTAAAGGCCCACTTAAATAGGAGATAGCTGCAAATATATATGATTTATGTCCCCTCATGAGTTGTGTGAAATGCACAACTCACACCACTGTGCTCAGGACAACCTGAGGCCAGGACGATTGCTTCATGTTTCTTTGAATATGAGACTTCACCTTGACCTTCTCAAGAATGTGATCTTTTGTTCTTTTCCAATACTTCCCATGGGTGGTAGCTACCATTCAGCCATCTGCATTGATATCTGACAATCATGTTTTTATTCCTAGTTCATATAAGTATGCTGTGTAGAGAAAAGGAAAATTCATTGTGTTCTACTAAGGGTGGAAAGAAAAGTAAATTAGTGAATGAGTTGTGTTTTTCTTTAGTTTCTGAAACAGCCCCTTTCTATGACATTTGCTCTTACTGTTCTCTAACCTCAGTCAGATTTATAGCACAATTGTGCCCTCTCAGTGTACTCCCTTATCATGATTTTCTCAGGAAAAAGATGTGATATTGGTTACTTGCCCCTGAATAGGAATGCAAATCAATCAAATATTAATTGAGGGAAGAGTATATGATAGATACTGAGAAACGAGCATTGAACAAGAGAGACATGATTCCTGCCTCAGTGGGACTTATATTTTATTGAAGAAGAAAGACATAAGAGAAATACTTTCAGGCTGATATTTAAATAATTATAATATAAATATAATAATTTTAAAAGTTATAATACCTTAACTTTAGTCTCAGGACACATAAATTGCTTTCTTAAGGAAATAATATGTGTGCTGAAATAAAAAACATTAATGGCAATTACAAGGGAATAATGGTTTGTTTCAACTGAACAGAATTGCTGTTGGAAGACTTAGAAGTAGGAGAGTCTTAGGAACTGAGAGCCCTCCAGCTCAGATGTGCAGGGAGCACAGAAAAGGATTAACATGAAGGTGGAGATATAAGTAGGAACAGAACCACATAGTGCCATCTGCCAAAATTTATTTTAAGTCATATTTCAAATTGTTCAATAAAGGGGTTTTCCTCATGTGAAGTTCTTCCAAACATCAAAAAGTGAATAAAAATACTATTCTCATAAACAGAATTTCTCTGTGCCAGGCTGACCCTCTCAGGGAAAAGCCCAAGTTTCCCAGGATACATTAGAAACAACTGAAGTTGAGTTAACCTTGGTCCAAGTCTAACATTTTGAGAGATGTACTTTCCCACAAAACCACTAAATGTGATTGATGTAGGTAACTGATTCTTCAAGATACTTATATCTCTTGAGAAGAGCTCAGTGGTTCTTCTGCTTGAGAAAACCTGGTTCTACTACTAAAAAACTAAACGAACTTGTGAAAATCATTCAAATTCCTTGAAGTTCAGTTTCTTTATGTATATATCAAGGCTAATACTATCTGCTCCCAGGATTGTATAGTGATTACATTTCAACCAATTTGGTAGAAAATTTTAAAACTACCAGAATTTATATGAGTGCCACGTTTATATATAAGCTATGTGTGAAACTTACTAACAGCCCCAAGGACCTAGATAATTATAATCAGAGAAGCTTAGATTTGTTAAGGCCTTACTGTGTATCCAATCCTATTTATTACTCTATTGCTATTCCATCTTAGAGATATAAAGATGGAGGCTTAGAGCGTTCAATAAACTGCTCAAGATTTCATAGCTAGGGAATAATGTGACTGACTTTATATTGAAGAGTTGGTTCAAAAGTTGCAATTGACATAAACCCCTGATCAGAAATATAAAGTTTGTCCACAAGTACTCAACATCATGCCTTCATATATTCTCTTCTTGTTTAACTTAAAACTTTATACAGGATGTGAAACACATTCACATTGCCAGTTACATAATTTATGGTAAGCTGGCTTGTGGTTACCTAACTTGTTTCCCTTGGAAGTCCAAAACATTCTTGCGAATTAATTAACTGTGAAATTACAAGTATTGCTCAAGAGGTGGGAAAAAGCACTGTGACACCACTGTTGCCTTTTCAGAGGCTTGACGTGACCTTGTACGTGTGGTCATCTGTTACCTGCAAGTGAGCTCTCATTCACAGACTATTAGATGTTTCAGGGTTTTTCTTTTACTGAGTCTGGGAAAAAAATAGTTCTTCTAACATTAAGCTGAGTTTACTTTAGGAAACAAAAGACTAGGATGGATAAATAAATATAATTTAATTTTACTTGAAAAATAAAAGACTCCTATTAGATAATTTTAAGTCCCCACCCATTTGCTTTTGCCTTAAACTTATATAAATTATTGATCTGCCTTCATCTTTGTAAGCAGAATACAAGAAAGTTTTTGCTTTCTGTTAAATGGTAAAAAATGGTATAAGAATGTACTAAGTCCCCTGCTGCTGCTGCTGCTGCTAAGTCACTTCAGTCATGTCTGACTCTGTGCAACCCCATAGACAGCAGCCTACCAGGCACCTCTGTCCCTGGGATTCTCCAGGCAAGAATACTGGAGTGGGCTGCCATTTCCTTCTCCAATGCATGAAAGTGAAAAGTGAAAGGGAAGTCGCTCAGTCGTGCCCAACTCTTAGTGACCCCATGGACTGCAGCCTACCAGGCTCCTCTGTCCATGGGATTTTCCAGGCAAGAGTACTGGAGTGGGGTGCCATTGCCTTCTCCGACTAAGTCCCCTACCAGAGATTAAAAAATACTCTAGACCAGGGGCTGACAACCAAGTTCCATGGACCAAATCCTGCCCACTACCTGGTTGTATAAAAAGAGTTTATTTTGTGGGACACAGCCACAAATATTTGTTTTCATATTGTCTTTAACTGCTTTTGCACAATAACACCAGAGTAGAGTGGCTGCCAAAGAGAATTCATGGCCTACAAATGCCTAAACTATTTACTACCTACCCACCACTAAACTAGATAAGATCAGAATTAAACAACGATTATACATGTTATAGAATGACAGTTTTGAGAGTCAGGTTGTGTGCCAACAACACAGGCCTAAGTAGGAAGAAAGAAGGCAGTGAGGGTGTTTTTGACACAATGAGGGAACAGAGTGGACAAAGGAAACTGCTGAACAGAGTATAGTAGGGGAGCAGAATGTTCATGGCACATGGGGTAGTCAAGGACTGGGGTAGTATAAGGGAGCAGAGTAAAGTCAAAGGGTGCAGTGTGATTAGGCTGCAGGAGCTGACTACAGTGAGGGACAGGATGTGCTCGGAGAGCTGAGTGCAGTCATGAAGCAGGGTGCGAGTGCAGCGAGTATGGGTAGTCCAGGAGCAGGGTGCAGCCACAGAGCAGGGGGGAGCCAAGCAGTGAACTATAGCCGTAGAACAGTATGTCATCAGGGAGCAGGTGTACTCCAGGAACAGGGTGTAGTCAGGTGGCAGAATGTAGTCACAGACAAGAGTGCAGTCATGAAGCAGAATGTAGTCAAAAAGCAAAGTACTCTCAGGGAGTAGGGTGTCAGCAGGGAGCGGAGTGCAGTGAGAGAGCGGGATGTGGGAGGGGAGCCCAATATAGCAGGCAGCTGAGCGCCATCACAGAGCACAATGCTGTCACCAAGTTCAGGGTTGTCAGGAAGCAGGGGTAGCTGAGCAGCAGAGTGTAGTTAGGGACTCAGGGATAGTGAAGGAGCAGGATATATTCAGGTTATAGAATGCTGGCAGGGAATAGAATGCATTTTGGCAGCAGGGTATTTAGCCAGGGAGCGGTACAGGGTCACCACTCCCTGAATGGTGGAGTAGTTATTGGAAATGGACGTAGTCATTGGAAAGTGTATGTATAAGCAAAAAGCAGAGTGTGGATAGGGAGTAAGGTACCTCACAAATAGATCATCATTAGGGAGCCAAGTATAGTGAGGAGCAGAGTGTGATCGGGAAGCAGTATGTAGTCACTGAGCAGCGCAGTGCAAGAGCAGGGTGTAGTCAGGGGGCAGCGG
>SJYQ01004056.1:207764-223795 GCA_006410935.1 Redunca redunca
AAAAAAAAAAGTGAAATTGTGCTGTGCATGAACATCTCAGAAATCTAAAATCCTACAATTAGGTTTAAAAATCTCTCCAGGATGTATTGAAAAAGGAGGCATTGATGTTTGCTTGAAGATAAAAGAATAGCAGCAAGTTACAGTTGCATTGTTTTCATCAACTAACACTTCACCCGTGAATAAATGTATCATAAAGTACATTAATCTGTGAAAAATAACTCCTTAACAAAGAAATATCCAGATGGTGCTATGGCAATCTAAATGTTCCTAATGGAATTATGTGATGCTTCTGCAACTGATGTCAAGGTATTTCATCTCATCTTGTCTGCAAATAGGCTGGTATTATCTCAGACTATAATTATAAAAGTATCATAATTGTTCAAGGAATTGGTAAAGATAAAATTCCTTTCATAACACTTAAAACTGGTAAGAGGAATTTGGATTTCATGACATTTTCAGAAAAAGATGTAACAGGTTGAGTGCTATTGTCAAATATAGTTTCACTTCTTCTTTGTTTCCTCTCACAGTTGTTCCCCACAAACAACTTCTCTGTTTCCCCATACAGGAGACACAGATAGACATATTATTATATAGGATATTCAAAATTGAAACGTCCCATTTTTTCCCCTAGTTGCATTACATTTTTTACCTACTTTTGTGTGCATGTGTGTGCTAAGTTTCTTCAGTTGTGTCCAATTCTTGTGTCCCACCACTGGAGTGGGTTGCCATGCCCTCTTTCAGGGGATCTTCCTGAACCAGGGTCAAACCCAAGTTTTTATGTTTCCTGCATTAGCAGTCAGATTCTTTACCACTTGTGCCACCTGGGAAGCCCCATACCTACCCTTACTATCTCTTTTACCAGTTGGCAGAAGTAGACATATGACCACAAGATTTATCAATAGATTTGAAGGTCAGAGGTGATAAGTTGAGACTGCATCTCTCAAGCAAATTTTCGGAGACTGAGATGAGCATGGATCAGAGATTTTGCTCCTCTATATTCATATGGGCAAAGGAGAATATTTAGAAGTCAGCTAGTATAATAGATAAGCTGGGAGAGTTGAAGGGGTGGGAAATAGCATATGTTCTGTTCAACTTTCTCAGTGGTGTTTGCACATAAGATACAGCTGGAAAAGACTTTTGAGAGTCCCTTGGACAGCAAGGAGATTAAACCAGTCAACCCTAAAGGAAATCAACCTTGAATATTCATTGGAAGGACTGATGCTGAAGCTGAAGCTCCAATACTTTGGCCACCTGATGAGAAGAGCCAACTCATTGGAGAAGACACTCATGCTGGGAAAGACTGAGGGCAGAAGGAGAAGGGGGTGACAGAGAATGAAATGGCTGGATGGTATCATCAACTAAATGGACATGAGTTTGAGCAACCTCTAGGAGATAGTGAAGGACAGGAAGCCTGCTGTGCTGCAGCCCTTTGGGTTACAAAGAGTCCGACATGATCCAGTGACTGAACAGTGACAACAACAAAGATGAAGTTCAAGAACCATAACTAGGTGACCAAGGTCATGAAGGAGATTAGGCTAGGCCACTCCATACATGCCTCTTTGCCTGAAGTATTACTTTGAGCTGAATGAAGTTGAGAATCAGCAGCTGTGGGAAGAATTCTCTGTCTCTCCCTGAACTGTCTAAATTTTTCCCTTGTGAAGGTGTCCCATCTCTGCCCAGAAGATGAGAGTCTAACACTCTTATCATCAGAGAGAGAAAGTTGACACCGAGATAACTGAAATAATCCTTATTTATCTTCCATTAGTTGCTCCACATATTTCTTAGTCACTTCCCCAAGATTTAGCATCTCTTGATGCCCTAAGTCTCTTTCCTTTATTAAAATGATATACAAGCCCTTAAGTCTAACTAGTGTTTTGAGTTTCACTTTTCTGTGAACTCCCATCTATGCAAAATATTCATAAACATTTATTATGTTTCCTGTATTAATCTTTTTGTTAGTTTAATTCACATGGCTCCAGTAACAGTCTACAAAGGTAGAGGGAAAGTTTCCTTCCCTGACAGTCATATACTATCTAGTCATCTATAATGTCTTCAGATTCGCCACAGATAACTCACTTACTCCAATTCTCTATTCTAGCCAGCACAGCCAGTTTAATCATTAGGGTTTCACCATTTTTTGCCTGTTGCTTGAATAGCATATGAATTCTAACCCCTGTAGCCTTGTTCATGATTCCTCCTTTGTCTATCATGTATTTGATCTGAATCTTTCATATTGCCATTTAAGTTCAGATTCCTCGTGAATCTTTTCCTAAATCCTCCATAAAGGGTGACTTAGTTCTCTGAATGCCAAGAGAAGTTTTAGTCACTTCTACTCATCTGCACATAGCATGTGTTGCCTTGTAATTTTTTTTCATTCGTGCTTCCTCATTGCATACCCCTGTAGATCAGCACCATGTTTTATAGTTCTATATGCCCAGTATTTAGCATGAAATTCAAAACTCATGTGGGATTCAATAAGCATTCAATAAAAGTGAATACCAATTGATCTGCCACATTAATCCCATTAGGCTAAAATTGGATGCCCTTGACTTCTAAAAGCCATTCCTCAGAAACTGCTTTAAAAGGCATAGTATCATGGGAAACCCAGAATATTATACTGATAGAGCAGAATGTGTCATGTTACCTGAACTGACATATTACCTAAACTGATGGATGGTTTAGAATGGGTCTGTTAAATAAATGCCAGCCTCTGTTAGTCATCAGCTGATATACTACAGTATATAAGGTGTTTATAACGTGGGAGGCAGTACCATGAAGTGCTCTGATGTATGTTTTTCCTTCATTTGTTCATTTCTTCATCCCTTTATTTCATAAGAATTCAGTTCACACTATTTTCTGGAAATGTAAAGATATAATAGATCCTCCCTTTGTGGTGCTCAGAGTCGGAGTCAGTCTGGATTCACACTAATCTTTTTTTTATTTTTAGTGTATCAGTGCAAATACACTTAGAAATGATGCTGAGGTAGAGTCACAGAGAGATTGTGTCTTTAAACAGAAAGATCAAGGAAAACTGGCTTGATTGGCACAAGAAGAATTACCAGGATGTTACAAGCAAATCTGGAGGAGACGACTTTCCAAAATCAATTAATGTAAAAACTGCACAAACTGGTAAAAAGATGAGACTTATTCATTAATCTATGCTTGCTGAGTATCTATTAAAAGTAAGGCACTATATTAGCTACTAGGTGGAAATGAAGATTTCTGCCTTGGTAATTGGCATCCAAGTGGCAAAGGCATAGATTCTATAAATAAATACACTATTATTTAAAAATAGCTATGAAAAGTACTATTAATTAGATAAATTGGTAGTTATGAATGCAAGTAAAATGGGAGTTTTGGTTGGCTAACATAGTTGAAATCTGAAGGACTGAGGTTAGAGGTTGGATATGTGAAGGCTGGAAGGTTGTAAAAGCATCCCAAATCCTTAGAAAGTGTATGCACTTAAGACAGGAAGGAAATTGGCCTATTCTACGTTAACTGAGTTTCTGTCACTTGCGCCAGTTTCATTTTCATTCTAGAGATCACCAGATGGGTAAGAAGTTTGCTGAAGCAAATCACTATGAGGTATCTGTCTCATAAGGCCATTCCAGGGAATAACGTTTTTGAAATGAATAAAAATAAAAGCTGAATATAAGCATTTGCTTTATTGCCTTAATTCACAACCTGGCTGAGTCACACTTGCTTTGGGAACCATAATTTTGAATTTCTGGACTTGAATGCATCTTGAAAATTCTCTTCACGAATGGAAGGTGGGAAAAAGAAAAGCGTTACATGTATAAGCCAGACACACAAATAGCTGTTCAAGAGGGAGTATGACTTAGTGTCACTGAGGGAACTAAACTCAATTCTCAGAGTCATGTTTAAAATATCAGCTGTGACACCATGTTAGGCTAATCCAGAAGAAAAAGTACTGGATTCTTCTGCTACCTGAGGCATATATATACCCAAATCATCTCTTTATGCCACAATTCTTTTTTGAGATTTACTCTTAGAGGTAGGGGTAAATTACCTAGGAATAGAAAACTATTTACAGTTTTTTAAAATTACCTAAAGAATCTATATCTATAAATAAAAACTGTACATTTAAACTAGCCAAAGGGAAGGAAAACTGATGGAGAGGAACCTTACAAAATTGTATTTGATTCCATATGAAATTCATTCAAGTAATAAATCAACAGATAGTCACTAGAAAAAAATTTTAGCTTATAATATTAACAGCTTTTAGTAGATTGTTTAAAGCATTTTGTCTGTGCCACATCTAGGGAATATAATTAGCACTGATACTATTAAAATATGGTTTTATGTTTTTTCATATTTCATTAAAATATTTCATAATATATTTGCAAAACATGATAGAATATAATCTGATTAACTTGTTGGGCTTCCCAGTTGGCACTGTTGGTAAAGAATTTGCCTGCCAGTGCAGGAGACACAAGAGACATAGGTTTGATCCCTGGGTCAGAAAGATCCCCTGGAGTAGGAAATGGCAACTTGCTCCAATATTCTTGCCTGAAAAATTCCATGGACAGAGAAGCCTAGTGGGCAACAGTCCATGGGACTGCAAAGAGCTGGACACAACTGAACACACATTGTTAAGGCCTCCAATTCCATTGTAATGATATAAAAATTACATTTATTTAATTTTTCAAATTCTATTTAAAATAATATCATAGTTACTTGCAGTCTGTTTTGCTTATCTAGGGGAGGAGAGTTTTGCCACCCAAAAATGGGTCTCTTTGGCATAAGGATTATTTTAGGTTGATTATTTTTAAGAAACAAAAGACTCAAGATTTTTGAGGTTTTTCTTTTTACCTCTCACTTAACTACCTAAAAGAGCTCAGACAGAGGACCTATTCCAGGAGTGGAACTATCAGCAGAAACAGCTTCAAAGATTATGAGTGAGATGTGGCAGCCTAGGGGCAACTGCAAGGTCTGCTTGTTCAAAGTCTCCTGTGTATGTCATTGCCTGCCTGGCATGGCAAGTATTTCTTTACTAAATATTTGTTTTTCTGAACTCCCTGTAAATGATTTTCCTTCCCTTTGAAGTTGCAGACCCTTACCTCCTAATCCTTAGCTCAGGATAACATATAAATTACTACTGCCTGACTGCCTGTGGATCTCATATTCTTATTGGGTGACCCTCCCCCATAATAGTTAATTCAACTTGTTTTCTCCTGTTAATCTGTCTCATGTACACTTGATTATTAGACCACCAAAGAACATTGAAGGGTAGAAGAAGAACATTTTCCTCCTTGATAGGTAAATCTTATAATACAGTAAGTAGCTTTGTAACCTTTGTAACATTGACACACAGCTGAGAATTTGTAGTTAATGTCAACCTTTAATCATCAAATTGACCTTATAGGACATAGAAAATCTTTTATCTATTAGTTTCATGTATGCTCAGTTGCTCAGTCATGTCTGACTCTTTGCAGCCCCTTGGACTGTAGCCTGCCAGGCTCCTCTGTCCATGGAATTCTCCAGGCAAGAATACAGGAGTAGGTAGCCACTCCCTTCTCCAAGGGGTCTTCCTGTCCAGGGATCGAAATCAGATTTCCCACATTGCAGGCAAATTCTTTACCATCTGAGCCACCTTACTAAATGTCTACTCTGTGTTGGGGGTATACACATGTAGTAACATCAGGAGTACGTCAAGGCTGTATATTGTCACCCTGCTTATTTAACATATATGAAGAGTACATAATGAGAAACACTGGGCTGGAAGAAGCACAAGCTGGAATCAAGTCTGCAGGGAGAAATATCAATAACGTCAGATATGCAGATGACACCACCTTTATGGCAGAAAGTGAAGAACTAAAGAACCTCTTGATGAAAGTGAAAGAGGAGAGTGAAAAAGTTGGCTTAAAAGTCAACATTCAGAAAACTAAGATCATGGCATCTGGTCCCATCACTTCATGGAAAATAGATAGGGAAACAGTGGAAACTGAAGCTGATTTTATTTTTTATGGCTCCAAAATCACTGCAGATGGTGACTGAAACCATGAAATTAAAAGATGCTTGCTCCTTGGAAGAAAAGTTATGACCAACCTAGACAGCATATTAAAAAGCAGAGACATTACTTTGCCGACAAGGTTCCATCTAGTCAAGGCTATGGTTTTTCCAGTGGTCATGTATGGATGTGATGCTGCTGCTGCTGCTGCTGTTGCTTCAGTCTTGTGTGACAGTTGGATTATAAAGAAGGCCGAGTGCTGAAGAACTGATGCTTTTGAACTGTGGTGCTGGAAAAAACTCTTGAGAGTCCCTTGGACTGCAAGGAGATCCAACCAGTCCATCCTAAGGGAAGTCAGTCCTGAATATTCATTGGAAGGACTGATGCTGAAGCTGAAACTCCAATACTTTGACCACCTGATGCGAAGGACTGACTCATTGGAAAAGACCCTGATGCTGGGAAATATTGAAGGCAGGAGGAGAAGGGGACTACAGAGAATAAGATGGTTGGATGGCATCACTGACTCAATGGACATGAGGTTGAGTAAACTCTGGGAGTTGGTGATGGACAGGGAAGCCTGGCATGCTGCAGTCCATGGGGTCACTAAGAGTCGGACACGACTGAGTGACTGAACTGAACTGAATGTCTCTTGTATCATCAGAGTGCCTGTATTCTTGTATAGACACAGGATGGTCTATTTAAAACCACTAAAACAATTGCCATAATCATGCAACACAAAATATACCAGCAGAGGCAAATGTACTTTGATTTTCCCTGGGAATCAAAGAAGGCTTCATGATGTGGGAGGTTGTATTTTAGTTTTAAATTGAAGATAAAGATGAGCAAGAATTTTCAAGCAGACTAAGAAGTGAAGACTCTTCCAGGTAGAGGGATTGAACTATGCAAAATTATGGAAGATTGAGAAAGTGTGGTAACCTCAGAGACTAAATATTTTGGCATATGTTAGAAAGAAGGTTGAGCACTGGAGAACTGATCCTTTCAAACTGTGGTGCTGGAGAAGACTCTTGAGAGACCCTTGAACAGCAAAGAGATCAAACAAGTCAATCCTAAAGATAATCAACCCTGAATATTCATAGGAAGGACTGATGCTGAAGCTGAAGTTCCAATATTTTCACCACCTGATGGAAGAGCTGACTCATTGGAAAAGACCTTGATGCTGGGAAAGATTGAAAGCAGAAGGAGAAGGGTACAACAGAGAAGGAAACAGTTGGATGGCATCACTGACTCAATGGACATGAGTTTGAGTCAACTCCAGGAAATAGTGAAGGACAGGAAAACCTGGTGCACTGCAGTTCATGGGATTGCAGAGTCAGACATGACTTAGTAACTGAACAGCAATTAACAATATGTCAGAACTATGAGAGAAAATGAATGAGTTAGTAGAGAAGAAACGGCAAGAATCTAGATCCTAAGTTTTATACCATGTGCTTTGTTTGAGTACTTAAGTATTCAAGTACAACAGATAGAAGTGCACCGGAGGGATGGTACGGGGAGGGAGGTGGGAGAGGGGTTCAGGATGGGGAACACATGTACACCTGTGGCGGATTCATGTTGCTGTGTGGCAGAACCAATACAATATTGTAACATAATTAGCCTCCAATTAAAATAAATAAATTCAATTTTTTAACAAAAGAGAAAGTATCAGTCAAGCTATTTAATAAACTTGCGCTTTCCAGTCACTAAAATAAATAAATAGAAAAGCAATTTCTTCATTTTGTAGATGAACCCAAGAAATACTCTTGGGAGAGTAAGTGAGATAAGTTGGAAGGAAGGTAAACAATTAAGGGTTTATTAAGTATCATGCTAACATTTAATTTCCATAATCCCACTGGGGACTCTGAAGCCACTGTAAAACAGTAAGTATAAGTCCTGAGAGTTATTCCACTTGAGCAGACATATAAGGCTGGAGTACTTATATATCTATGGCAGATCAAAAAAGAAAAAAATAAAAAGATGTTTAAAAAGTCCAAGCCTGAGAGTAAAGAAAAGAATATGTCCAAGCCCAGGCTAAAGGCCACAGTGATGCCAAGTCCTGTAAAAGGCAAGGAGAAAGTGGATTGCCCCACAGCTTCAAAGCCATCAAACGAAAAGATTCCTTTTCCCAAAGAAGAAGATGAGGAATTGGAGAGCCCTCTGGAAAATAAAATGTCTTTAAGCCTTCCACCTGAGAAATCTGGGGATGAAGGGTCTCGAGATGAAGCCCAGTCTGGAGAAGATTAAAAGTGATGATGGTATGGGGAGAGATTATATTTTAAAAAAGAGGAGAAAAAGGGGTGGGGGGAGAAAAGCTACTTAAGATAGAATATGGTTTTGGCTATGGCATGACTCATGGGCTTTCAACTTTTTTTTTTTTTTCCATTTTGTTTAAAATAACATTTTCTTATTTTCTTCTTTTTTATTGAAAACCATTGTATATTTAATTTATCTTTTTGTCCATTGGTCTCCTCTTCATCATGACCCACACTTCCCCCTCCCCAATTTTCCCAATGAAAGCCATGTTAAATTAATCACTGCTTCATCTTTTTATTTTTAATGGAGCATATGCCACAGTTGTAAAACAATAAGATTTGAGGTGAACACTATGGAACACTATGGAAATTTTGCTTTTTGCTAAATGGTAGCAAGTTGAACAGTAATCAAAATATGTAGAGGGTTTTAGTTAAAAGCTATTGCTTCTTTCTCTACCAAAAAAAAGAAGATCAGTTGTCCTCTAATACAAGTTTTTATTCTATATACAAAAATATGACTGTCTAAAAATATCATGACTTTAAACTTCCACTGATGGAGCAGATAGGAGATAAAGATGAATTCTGAACTGCTACTAAAAGTGTTCTTTTTTTTTAAACTATGGGGCAGGGCAGGGAATTGAAGTTACCTGACCTTGTTTGGGGGTGTGCATTTGTTGTTTGTTTGTTTTTTACTTTCATCACTTCTTATCTCTAGGAGACTTGGAGCCAATGATCCTTTAATTCTGCTTCACTTCACAGTCATTGTGAAGTGAAGTGAAGTGAACTGATGTCACTCAGTCATGTCCGACTCTTTGCGACCCCATGGACTGTAGCCTACCAAGCTCCTCTGTCCGTGGGATTTTTCAGGCAATAGTACTGGAGTGGATTGCCATTTCCTTCTCCAGAAGATTTTCCTGACCTAGGGATTGAACCTGGATCTCCCGCAATGTAGACAGACGCTTTACCATCTGAGCCACCAGGGAAGTACCTTCACAGTCATTAAGAAAATTAAAAAAGGAAAAAAAAAAAGAAAAAGCAAAGGCTGCCAAAAGTTAAATCTTTCTTGATTTCCTATTTTATTCTCTAATGGTTCATGTTTTTAAATACATATATGTATCTATTCTGTTTCTTGGAAAAAAATTTTTACCAAGGATCAAAAGAAGAAACCTTAGAAATTAAATGGGAAGATCTATATATCACAGTGGATTTCTTCTCAAACTGAAAACATTTAGATTTTAAGCAAATAAAATGCCAGTTACTGTGGAACTCAGTCACAAAGGCTTGAGATTTTTACTTTATGAAAACAGGGAATTGAAATTATTTTATGCCATAAAAGTGCATTCAGAGTCCATGAGCCATGCTCTGCTTTTATTTAAGGATAGAATGTTTTCCTGTCAGACAACTTTCTTCCCATTTCTTGGTAGAAACATGGTATGGAGTGCATCTCTTGGCTTCCTGCTAGTGCACAGGACACTACTGCACAGCCCACTCGCAGTGCCTACCAGCCCTGCTCTCAGATCAGTTCAGTCGCTCAGTCATGTCCAACTCTTCTCAACCCCATGGACCACAGCACACCAGGCCTCCCTGTCCATCACCAACTCCTGGAGTTTACCCAAACTCATCTCTATTGAGTTGGTAATGCCATCCAACCCTTTCATCCTCTGTCATCCCCTTCTCCTCCTGCTTTCAATCTTTCCCAGCATCACGGTCTTTTCAAAAGAGTCAGCTCTTTGCATCAGGTGGCCAAAGTATTGGAGTTTCAGCTTCAACATCAGTGTCTCCAATGAACACTCAGGACTGATCTCCTTTGGGACGGATTGATTGGATCTCCTTGCAGTCCAAGGGACTCTCAAGAGTCTTCTCCAACACCACAGTTCAAAAGCATCAATTCTTCGGTGCTCAGCTTTCTTTATATTCCAACTCTCACATCCATATATGACCACTGGAAAAACCATAGCCTTGACTAGACGGAACTTTGTTGGCAAAGTAATGTCTCTGCTTTTCAATATGCTGTCTAGATTGGTCATAACTTTCCTTCCAAAGAGTAAGTGCCTTTTAATTTCATGGCTGCAGTCACCATCTGCAGTGATTTTGGAGCCCAGAAAAATAAAGTCAGCCACTGTTTCCACTGTTTCCCCATCTATTTTCCATGAAGTGGTGGGACCAGATGCCATGATCTTCATTTTATGAATGTTGAGTTTTAAACCAACTTTGTCACTCTCCTCTTTCACTTTCATCAAGAGGCTCTTCAGTTCCTCTTTACTTTCTGCCATAAGGGTGGTGTCATCTGCATATCTGAGGTTATTGATATTTTTCCTGGCAATCTTGATTCCAGCTTGTGCTTCATCAAGCCCAGCGTTTCTCATGATGTACTCTTCATATAAGTTAAATAAGCAGGGTGACAATATACAGCCTTGACATACTTTTTCCTATTTGGAACCAGTCTGTTGATCCATGTCCAGTTCTAACTGCTGCTGCTGCTTCCTGACCTGCATACAAGTTTCTAAAGAGGCAGGTCAGGTGGTCTAGTATTCCCATCTCTTTCAGAATTTTCCACAGTTTATTGTGATCCACACACTCAAAGGCTTTGGCATAGTCAGTAATGGATAAATAGATTTTTTTTTCTGGTACTCTCTTGCTTTTCCAATGATCCAGCAGATATTGGCAATTTGATCTCTAGTTCCTCTGCCTTTTGTGAAACCGGTTTGAATATCTGGAAGTTCACGATTCACGTGTTGCTGAATCCTGGCTTGGAGAATTTTGAGCATTATTTTACTAGCATGAGATGAGTGCAACTGTGCGGTAGTTTGAACATTCTTTGGCTTTGCCTTTCTTTGTGATTAGAATGAAAACTGATCTTTTCCAGTCCTATGGCCACTGCTGCATTTTCCAGATTTGCTAGCATATTGAGTGTAGCACTTTCACAGCATCATCTTTTAGGATTCAAAATAGCTCAACTGCAATTCCATCACCTCCACTTTAGCTTTGTTTGTAGTGATGCTTCCTAATGCCCACTTGACTTCCCATTCCAGGATGTCTGGCTTTAAGTGAGTGATCACACCATTGTGATTATCTGGGTCAAGATATTTTTTGTATTGTTCTTCTATGTATTCTTGCCACCTCTTCTTAATATCTTCTGCTTCTGTTAGGTTCATAAAATTTCTGTCCCTTTTTGAGCACATCTTTGCATGAAATGTTTCCTCAGTATGTCTAACTTTCTTGAGGATATGTCTAGTCTTTCCCATTCTATTGTTTTCCTCTATTTCTTTGCATTGATCACTGAGAAAGGCTTTCTTAACTCTTCTTGCTGTTCTTTGGAGGTCTGCATTCAGATACTTATATCTTTCCTTTTCTCCTTTGCTTTTTGCTTCTCTTCTTTTCACAGCTATTTGTAAGGACTCCTCAAACAGCTTCCATTTCTTTTCTTGGGGATAATCTTGATCCCTGTCTCCCATACAATGTCACAAATCTCCATCCATAGCTCATCAGGTACTCTGTCTATCAGATTTAGTCCCTTAAATCTATTTCTCACTTCCACTGTATAATCGTTAGGAATTTGATTTAGGTCATATCTGAATGATCTAGTGGTTTTCCCCACTTTCTTCAATTTAAGTCTGAATTTGGCAATAAGGAGTTAGTCAATTCCTGGTCTCCAGGTCTAGCCCTGCTCTAGGACATGATTTCTCCTGGTTCTGTTCTTCATTTACTCATATCCTGTGCTTGATGGGATTATGTGATGTGGTCTCTGACACTGTTCAATTAGCATTTGTCTTTATCCTCGTGCCCTTGCTTTTTGCATATGTCACTTACAGAAGCAGTTTAAGGAGCTCTGCAGGGCTGTAGAAACCATGCATTCAGGAGGCCTGTATGCAGTTAATAACAGACCAGTTGCATGTCTTATGAAGGTAGTCAGGAGACAGATTTGTAGGTTTGCTTCTCCATATTCTGATACCATGAGCTAATGGGAACAAGGTTTAGGGGTTCTTAGTATGCTAAAGGGAGAAGGAAATGGCAACCCACTTCAGTACTCTTGCCTGGAAAATCCCATGGATGGAGGAGCCTGGTAGGCTACAGTCCATGGGGTCACGGAAAAGTCAGACACGACTGAGTGAATTAACTTTCACTTTTCACTCTCATGTATTGGAGAAGGAAATGGCAACCCACTCCAGTATTCTTGCCTGGAGAATACTAGGGACAGAGGAGCCTGGTGGGCTGCTGTCAGTGGGGTTGCACAGAGTCTGACATGACTAAAGTGACTTAGCTGAAGCAGCAGTATGCTAATGGGTTTCCCAGGTGGCTCAGTGGGTAAAGAAACTGCCTGCAATGCAGGAGACACTGGATATATGGGTTCAGTTCCTGGGTTGGAAAGATCCTCTGGAGGAGGGTATGGCAACCCACTCCAGTATTCTTGCCTTGAGAATCCCATAGACAGAAGAGCCTGACAGGCTATGGTCCATACATAAGTTGCAAACAGTTGGACAGGACTAAAGCGACTGGAACATTTATATACCAATTCCCTTTGGTCATCGGTTGAGGGTGGGAGCTAATTTGTTACGACATCCAACCAGGCAGTAAATCAACCTCTCAAGGGTAAATAAGGCATTGAGGCAAATAAATACAAGTTCTCAGAGTTGATAGTCCAGTTGTTTTCACTGAAGCAGTAAGACAAGGTCATATGTATTGGGTGCCAACAGCTTCATGCAATTAAATTTATTTTAAGTTTGTAGATCATAGAATACTTATGAAAAGCATCATGTGGAAGAGGCTTACCGCAGTGTGTGGAAGTCAAACTGCCTAAGTTTGAGTGCTGCCTCTGCCATTCATTACTTGTATAAACTTGAGAAAATTTCTTAACCTCTCTATAGCTCAGGTTTCTCATATGGAACAAGGAGATACCCATTTCCTAAGGTTATGGTGAGTAATAGTTGCATTAATTTATATAAGGCAATGAGGATAGTGCAACATATAGGGTATGCCGAAGAAACTGGATTATTACTATAATGATCAATATATTTTGAGCATGGGAAGCTATAATCAGATTTTGTGTTCAAGGGAAATGTCATGCTCAGAGTAGTGTGGAGGATGGTGAAACTAGAGAGTTGAATATAGGAAATGTCATAGAGAGAGGAGTAAATTAATAAGGAGAAATTAAGGAAGAAATGTAGTTGCAGTGGGCATTTCTGACATGTGCAAAAGGTAGGTTGGAATAGATTTGGAGGAAAGCTGGAGGGTTCAGTCTTGGAAAAGTTGCTTCTGGCCACTTCCAAAAAAAGTCATAAAATAGTTGTCAACATGGAAATCTAAAAGATATTTTAATAATTTGAGACAGGTGGATATTATTCAGAGAATTTTATGATAAATTATATTCAAAGATGGAATATATATATTCCATTTCCTTAATCAAGAACCAGGATGGAGATAAGTCCTTATTTCAAGTTATGGTGTAAAAACAAATATTATTTAGGGGGAAAAAAAGAGTGAAAACCTATATAAGTATAAAAATATGTAGTGCTAAAAGAAATTGCATAGTGTGTTATACATGATTTTCAAATATATTGTTTACAGTCTGTATTGTATACAAAAGTGCCCCCAAATTTTCTATTGTTTTTCTCTCTTAATAATTTTTCTGCTTCACTCAATATTTCTTTATCTTGTTTATCTAAATTAGTAATTAATGATCTCAAGGTAATATTAGATACAGGAATTGCAAATTCAGAATGCTATATGCATTTCTGAAAATCCCAATGCAAGATAACTGGTAACTAAACTTTTAATGTGGAATAAAATAATGAAGACATAGCTTTGTTTGGTGTTCTTACTGTCTGTGTTGTGTTCCATGTGATATATTTGGTCAAGGAGACACTGCAATATAGAAAGAGCATGGTAGTAGGAAGTTATCCCATCATTACTTTCTTGGCAAGAATATTCTACATAAAAAAATAAAATGAGATGACTATACTGGATGATACCATTTTTAAAATTTTAAATTATAATTGTAAGAAGACTAAAGTATCTAATGAAAAAGGTGAGACAAACTGGAATTTTCACCAGTTGGATTTATTCAATTTATGATTCTAAACTTTTTATCCTTGGAAGTTTAATGATGTAAATATTTAAGATTAACTATGCGTAAACAGTGGAAACAGTGTAAGACTTTATATTTTGGGGGGCTCCAAAATCACTGCAGGTGGTGACTGCAGCCATGAAATTAAAAGACGCTTACTCCTTGGAAGAAAAGTTATGATCAACCTAGATAGAATATTCAAAAGCAGAGACATTACTTTGCTGACTAAGGTCCGTCTAGTCAAGGCTATGGTTTTTCCTGTGGTCATGTATGGATGTGAGAGTTGTACTATGAAGAAGGCTGAGCGCTGAAGAATTGATGCTTTTGAACTGTGGTGTTGGAGAAGACTCTTGAGAGTCCCTTGGACTGCAAGGAGATCCAACCAGTCCATTCTAAAGGAGATCAGCCCTGGGATTTCTTTGGAAGGACTGATGCTGAAGCTGAAACTCCAGTACTTTGGCCACCTCATGCGAAGAGTTGACTCATTGGAAAAGACTCTGATGCTGGGAGAGATTGGGGGCAGGAGAAGAAGGGGACGACCAAGGATGAGATGGCTGGATGGCATCACTGACTCGATGGATGTGAATCTGAGTGAACTCCGGGAGTTGGTGATGGACAGGGAGGCCTGGCATGCTGTGATTCATGGGGTCTCAAAAAGTCGGACACGACTGAGCTACTGAACTGAACTGAAGGTGTAAAATAAAGCAACTTGATGAGATAATGAATCAAAGTATCATAAGACATAAATTTTATGTCATACTCAAGGTTATTATGACATAGAATGAATGTTAAAACCCATTGTTTCTTTGTCATTAAAATTGTCAGTTGAAGACAATAGTGGTATTACCCCCCCTCAATAATACTGATACAAGGAAGACTAATACTCAACTTAATTTGTTGTAACTTTGGTCTTCTTGAAGTCTTTGAAAGATGAATTTGAGGTTGCAAAGTTCAAAAATATGAAGAAATTTAAGATTAAAGACGTATTGAGTTTATTTTTATGTGTGGTGTTAGAAAGTGATCTAGTTTCATTCTTTTACAAGTGGTTGACCAATTTTCCCAGCACCACTTTTTAAAGAGATTGTCTTTACTCCATTGTATATTCTTGCCTCCTTTGTCAAAGATAAGGTGTCCATATGTGTGTGCATTTATCTCTGGGCTTTCTATTTTGTTCCATTGATCTATATTTCTGTCTTTGTGCCAGTACCATACTGTCTTGATGACTGGCTTTGTAGTAGAGCCTGAAGTCAGGCAAATTGATTCCTCCAGTGCCATTCTTCTTTCTCAAGATTGATTTGGCTATTCAAGGTTTTTTGTATTTCCATATAAATCTTGAAATTATTTGTTCTAGTTCTGTGAAAAATACCACTGGTAGCTTGATAGGGATTGCATTGAATTTGTAGATTGCTTTGGGTAGTATACTCATTTTCACTATATTGATTCTTCCAATCCATGAACATGGTACATTTCTCCATCTATTAGTGTCCTCTTTGATTTCTTTCATCAGTGTTTTATAGTTTTCTATATATAGGTCTTTAGTTTCTTTAGGTAGATATATTCCTAGGTATTTTATTCTTTTCATTGCAATGGTGAATGGAATTGTTTCCTTAATTTCAATTTCTACTTTCTCATTATTAGCGTATAGGAATGCAAGGGATTTCTGTGTGTTGATTTTATATCCTGCAACTTTACTAAAAATATATATATATATATATATATATATACACACATAAGATTCAGTTTCATG
>SJYQ01004056.1:223959-235423 GCA_006410935.1 Redunca redunca
GGTCCACTTGAAACTTAGAGACAATGTGAGGCATTTATAAATAGCTTATATTATGTATGTTATAGTAAATATATATGCAATTTATTTATTGTGCATATCTCCAGTTGTGCATACATTTTCCAAGAGAATAATTCTTCCCAATAAGAAACAGCAACAAGGCCATATCAAATAAGTATATTAAAACAAAACAACATCATCTTGCTGTTGTTGTTGTTGAAAGACTGCATGCCTGATTTAATAACTTGGTTTTGAAAAGGGAATACACTAGTAAGTTATTAAAAAAAAAAAAAAAAAACTAAGCTTCCCAAGTAATAAGTAACAGGTATTCACAAACACATTGATAAGGTGAAACTGGTCAATATTTGTTTTGATTCATTTATCAGAGAAGGTGATGGCACCCCACTCCAGTACTCTTGCCTGGAAAATCCCATGGACAGAGGAGCCTGGTGGGCTGCGGTCCATGGGGTCACGAAGAATCAGACACGACTGAGCGACTTCCCTTTCACTTTTCACTTTCATGCATTGGAGAAGGAAATGGCAACCCACTCCAGTGTTCTTGCCTGGAGAATCCCAGGGACGGGAGAGCCTGGTGGGCTGCCGTTTTTAGGGTCACACAGAGTCAGACACGACTGACGTGACTTAGCAGCAGCAGCAGCATCAAATGGCTGGCCCACCTTAGGTAAGTCTCTTATCTCTCTGAACTTCAGTTTCCTGGTTCATCAAATGGGAAAAATCATATGTAAATATTTCCATACACATCTTGATCTGTTCAATAGCTCTAGTGTTACAAACATAAAATATGCTTGTTCAAAAATCATTGTTGCATGGGTTAAAAAATTGTCTCTAGAAATGAAAGCCAATTGCATGCCACCGGGTTTTGTCTTATTCCCTACCAGGAGTTTAATCAACCTGCTTGTGTAGTGGTGTGAAGTGGGCTCACATGACATCTATGTAGGGCAACACCAACAGGAAGAACCCCAAAGATTCACTATGCAAATTCATTTCTTCTATTAATTAAATCTCCGGAATTGTGGGTTTTACCAACTTTGATATATTTAACTCATGAGTTTAACTATAGAATCCATGGTATAGTTTTAATTAAGTTATTGTTCTAACAACATGAGAAGTACTGATATTGTTAACCTTGATTTCTAGGCAATATGTCTTACCATCCTTGAAATCAAGATGTGATTCATAATTGAAAATATCTGGCAATTTTTACCATCCTACCTTTCTAATGTGTACATCTCTGATATTAAGATGTATTTGATAATTGTGCATGCTCAATCACTCAGTCATTTCTGACTCTTTGTGACCCCGTTGACTGTAGGCTGCCAGGATCCTCTGTCCTTGGGATTTTCCAGGCAAGAATACTGGAGTGGGTTGCCATGTCCTCCTCCAGAGGATCTTCCCTACCCACGGATTGAAATTGTGTCTCTTGCATCTCTGCATTCGTGGGTAGATACTTTACCACTGTGCCACCTTGGAAGGTTATCTGATAATTAGTGATTGTTAAATTCAGTGAGATATGGGGGAGATATGGTTTAAAATTGTTAAATTCAGTGAGATATGGGGGAGATATGGTTTAAATTACACTTGTGACCACTTATGTGGTCACACTTGATTATTCACTTATTTTTAATGCCATGACACATTTTTATTTAAAAAATTTCTGCCCATCTGCCATATTTTAAAAAGATTTTATCTACCGAAGAGTAAATTTACAAAGTAAAGATTAACTTATTTTCCTTTTTCAGTTAATTAAAATGATGTATCTGCCAATCATATTTTTCTTATAACAGCCAGTGTTACCATTCTAAGTTGTACCATTTCTGCCATTTTGGCATTTTGCTTTGTTGTAGATAAATATATGATTTATATTCAGCTTTTTGAAATACTGAAAATAGCTCAAAGGCTGTTATTACTATTTCATGGAACCCTAGGAGACCAGAGATACCATGTTGGGACTCACTGTACTAGAAAAATGTACACTTCTGAATTATAATAAGTTCTCATGTGGTTTCACAGGTTAATAAATTCTGTGCAGGCCCATAACATAGGACTTCTTTATTTTCACTTAAGTTTGATTATTGTGCTAATAAGGAAATGTGAAGAGGCTGCAAATCATTTACATTTAGAAGGGATATTTTTACTGTTTGGACTGTGTAGGAGTCTAAAATTCTGATAATTTATAGGACTTCAATAGAAATAGTGAAAGATTAGAAACAGTGTAAAGATTAGAAATAGCATAAAGATTAGATTGAAGATCCATAATGTTCTATCATATGCCTATTTTAAAAGTTTATTTTTGAGATTTATAATGCTCATGAAAATAACAGAGAAAAAAGTCAACTTCCAACTCTATATACAATATACATCAATTTTGTGTATACATATATGTGTGTATATGAATATATAAATAGAAATATAATTGTGGGAAGAAAATACAGCATAATAGTAATGGTAAGTGATGAATTTATATACAAATGTTTACTATTTTCTTCTTTATGCTTACACTTACATGATTATATAAAGAAGCATATATTAATTTTATAGTTGAATATAATAAACATTATTAAAAGATTGTGCATGCATGTGTGCTCAGCAGCTTCGTCTTATTTGACTCTTTGTGTCCCTATGAACTGTATACCACCAGGCTCCTTTGTCCATGGGATTCTCCAGACAAGAATTCTGAAGTGGGTTGCCATGCCCTCCTTTAGGGGATATTCCCAACCCAGGGATCTAACCAGCGTCTCTTACGTCTCCTGCATTGGCAGACAGATTCTTTACCCCTAGCACCACCTTGGAAGTCCCCATTAAAAGATTAAGTTACAGGGAGAAAAAAAGGCCTATTTCTTCACTGTAACACCTCACCATGAACTGCTAATAATTTCTTCCTTCTCAAATGATATGATATACCCTCTTTAAGACAGAACTTACTTAACTTGCTATAGGCTAGTTTCCTCCCATAGACAGAAATATTTTTACTTTGGCTTGAAAGATTTAATTTCTAGTTCTCATTAATGTTCCCCAAATTAGGCATGCAGCGTACTGATGGTGTCAAATATGATTTCACAGATTCATAAATTCCTTGAGATAAGGAGTTATGATTAGTGCATCTTTATATTTCCATGTGTGTTGCAGATCTTGAGCACTCAATACTAGTTCTTTGGAAATACTTGAAAAATTTTGGTTGCTATCATACTGCCCCCATTCTCATATAGTGCAACATCATATGCCATTTAACAATTACGAACTTTGTTTTATGTTTTGCTTTGTTGATTTTATAAAATGCTTTATGTTTTTAATAAGAATTCATAAACACTTCCAAAACATTTTAAAATTCATATAAATTAGGCTTCCCTTGTTTACATCTGTATCATTTAATCCCTAATAATTATCATATAACATATAAATGTATTTCTTACCAATTATAAAGTAACGATAGTAATCATCTTGAGATAATTTATAATAATGTATTATATGAGTTCTCATAAGTTTTAGATTCAGGTCATCTGAAAGTTGACATGAACTAGTGGTTAAGCATATGGACCCTTGAGTTGAAATAGCTATGCTGGAATCCTGGTTTTGCCACTTGATTAGTAAGCAACATATAATTACTTATCTTTTTTGTACTTCAGCTTTTTCATTTGTAAAATGGGTAGGGTAGAATTTACTTTGTACATATGTAGTACAGAGTAAATCAGTTATTTATAAAGCATCTAAAATAATGAATAGTACTTAGTATTTACTAAATAAATGTTTAATTGATTTAACAGTAAGAGTACCAGTGAAATTCAACAGGAGGAATTTTTTTTTTTCTCCAATAAACGATGCTGGAGTGTTTGGATATCCATGTGGGAAAAAAAAAGTAACACTTAGTCCTTTGCTCCTATGGCCACCAAAAGCTAATTTGAGATGGACTATATATTTAAGTATAAATGGAAAAATTACATAATTTCTAGAAAACACTATTAAAAAATCCTTGTGCCTTTAGTATAGACAAAACTTTCTTAAACAGAACCCAAGTTTTGTTTAAAGAAAAACGTTTGATAGATAGGACTTAGAACCCTTGGTCATCAAAACTACACCATTAAGAGAATAAACAGAGATATGATAGATGGGTAAGGTATTGAAAATATATTTGGCCAACAAAGGATTTTTATTCAGAATGTATGAAGAACTTATACAAATCAAAAGAAAAAAAACATATAATGTAATCCAAAAAATGGACAACACATTTGATCAGGTTCTTCACAAAAGAGGATAGCAAAGTGGCCAATAAGTATCCAAATAAGGTAATCAAGATTACTACTTATCAAGAAAACACAAATTAAAACTACAGTAAGATTCTACTATACGCAGATCAGTACAACTAAAATTTTAAAAGACTGACAATACCAAATGTTGGTGCAGTTATAAAACACCTAGAACTGTCACACATTTCTGGATGGAGTTTGTAGGAACCATGAGAATGATAGCCTAGCCAAAATTCCCTTAGACAGTGTAATAGTGTAAGATTCTTCCTCCCAACTTTCCCTCTCTTCTTTCTTCATGGGGATTCCAGACTTGCATTGTCACTTGATAGCTCCCTCCGACTTTCCTGATTCTCTCTCTCTGCATTGTCTCTCATAGGTGTTTTCTAATAAAATCATTGTATGTTTAGTCCCGGACTTCCCAGGTGGCACTAGTGGTAAAGAAGCCACCTGCCAATCAAGGAGACCTAAGAAACATGGTTTCGATCCTTGCGTCGGGAAGATCCCCTGGAGGAGGGCATGGCAATCCACTCCAGTACTCCTGCCTGGAAAATCTCATGGGTATAGGAGCCTGGCAGGCTATAGTCCATAGGATCGCAAAGAATCGGACACGACTGAAGTGACTTAGCACACACACATATGTTTAGTTGCATTTTAGTATCCAACTCTTGGGGACATGGATTACTTAGGAAACATGTTTGGAACTAAACTCAGTGACCGACAGCTTTCATTATTCCAAATTATGGATCCAAGAGAAATAATGTGTATTTTCACAATATATCTATAAAGAATAATCATAAAGATGGTAACGACAACCCTGTATGGGAGACAGCAAAAGAGACAGATGTATAGAACAGTCTTTTGGACTCTGTGGGAGAGGGCAAGGGTGGGATGCTTTGGGAGGAGGGCATTGAAACATATATAATATCATATATGAAATGAATTGCCAGTCCAGGTTCTATGCATGATACTGGATGCTTGGGGCTGGTGCACTGAGATGACCCAGAAGGATGGTACGGGGAGGGAGGAGGGAGGGGGGTTCAGGATGGGGAACACGTGTATACCTGTGGCGGATTCATGTTGATGTATGACAAAACCAATACAATATTGTAAAGCAATTTTTAACCTCCAATTAAAATCAATAAATTAATATTTAAACATAATAATCAGATCATTTTTATTGATAATAATCCCAAAGTGGAAGCAACTCAGTTGTTCAGGAGACTGAACAAATTGTGATAAAGTTATAAAATTAAGTACAATGTAACAATAAAAATTAAGTAATGGCACACTAAACAACATAATTGAATGTTAACAATACTGTGCTGAGTGAAATAAGCCAGGCACAAACAAGTGTATACTGTGTAATTCTATTTATATGAAGTTCAAGAACATACTAATATATAATGATAAAAATCATAAAATGTTATTAAAATGTTTTTTTAGTTGGTGGTCATACAAGTAAAAATTATGTGTATTAAAATATGGGTAGGAACTTCCTTCACTGTCTAGTGGTTAACATTCCACACATACAATGCAAGGGAGTACAGGTTAGATTCCTGGTCCAGCATGTAAGATCCTGCATGCTCCATGACATGGCCAATAAACAAATACATAATGAAATTACTAAATAAATAGCTTTAAATATGAGTAAAAACTATTGAACAGAACAATTAAGATTAGGTAACTTTGTGTACTTTACTATAAGTTTCTTTTGCCTTAATTAAAGTAATTAAAATTGTAGTATGGTTTGTTGATCAGTCGCTAAGTTGTGTTTGACTCTTTGCAAGCCCCGTGAACCACAGCACAACAGGCTTCCCTGTCCTTAACAATCTGAAGTTTGCTATAATTCATGTCCACTGAGTCAATGATGCCATCCAACCATCTCATCCCTTGTCATCCCCTTCTCCTGCCTTCAATCTTTCCCAGCATTGGGGTCTTTTCTAATGAGTCAGCTCTTTGCATCAGGTGGCCTGGTACTGGAGCTTCAGCTTCAGCATCAGTCCTTCCAATGAATAACTATTTAGGGTTGATTTCCTTTAAGATTGACTGTTTTGGTTTCTTTGCTGTCCAAGGGACTCTCAAGAGTCTTCTCCAACACCACAGTTTGAAAGCATCAGTTCTTCAGCACTCAGCCTTCTTTATGGTCTACATGTCTAGGTTTGTCATAGCTTTTCTTCCAAAGAGCAAGTAGTCACTGTCTACAGTGATTTTGGAGCCCAAGAAATAGAGTCTATCACTGTTTCCATTCTTTTCCTCATATTTTTCCCATGAAGTGATGGGACTGAAGGCCATGGTCTTAGTTTTTTGATTGCTGAGTTTTAAGCCAGTAGTAAGATACTAAGAGCATTATATAGCATATTTAAAAAATATATATGTATATACACAAGCATACATATAACTAAAATTTTGTTTTCTTGATGGATAGCTTCCTATTTCTATAGGTTGTTTGCCACTAAAATGATTCTATCTTCTGTACTATTATCTCTTAAAATTCTGACTTTAATGTTGCTAATTCAAATACACATGATAGAGAATGAGAATCAGTTGATGAACTACAGGTAAAGAAAGCGCCCAGAGAAAAGATTATGTGCCAGAAGTATTTCTAGAACAGTTGTGCAAAGCAGGAAAGCCCACAATTTGTTCTACTAGGCAGATCCAGCAGAGAGGTATTTTTAGCATACCAGTCATCTCAGACTACAGGGAATTGTACCTCATTCAAGCAAGAAGCTTCTGTATGACGTAAAATGACAGTCGTTGAAAAAAGTAGTGGAAAATGCCTCTCTGTCTTTCAGCTGCTATAATTGGGTAGCTATATTTTGAGGAAAAATATGTTTAACTTCCTTCCTTATGGCTACTGTCAGTTTTGTTTTTTTTTTTTTTCCTTAAGAGCTAGACATGTTTTTGAGCTTGAAATGATTCTAAGATTTTTTTTGTTTGTTTTGACTAGACATAGGGCTGACATTTTTCTTTGAGCACCGCTGGAGAGGTTCTTAATTTTAAATAAGAATTTTATACAATATTTATGCGTGCCTCCTTAATGTGAGCATTTTTTCCACTTGATGCTGGTAAAATGTGTGGAAATGTCAGTAAAATATTTTTTTTTCCCTGTGGGTGCACCTTCAGAAAAAAAGATCATTGTAGTTATTAAGTAAACTTGCCATAAAAGGGCTCTTTTTATTTGAATGTTGAACTTAAAGTCTTGTAGGGCAATGAGTTCCTATGAATTGTGTATAATTCATTAGTTTTATTTAAAAGATGTGGAACTTGGAATGACTATGCAAATCTCCTCGATTTTCATCTTCGCTCTGCCATCAAGGTACTGGATAAATCTTAACGGTTTCTATAAATGGAGCAATAACACCCAGGAGAATATGGCCTACAAATGCATTCCAAGTATGTCACAGCCCTAGCAGTCCTAGAGAAAGGAGAGATTCTGGCTTGGAGGGAGCCTTAACAGTGACTTTCAAAATGTGTTCTGGACCTTCTTATTTATCACCTGGTATACTACTTTAATGTTCATGCCAGCCTTTACATAAAATTTATGGGGATAGAGCCTGGAAATGTGCCTTTTGATCTTGTTGTCTAGATGATTCTTAAATACAAGTTTTTCTTTTTCTTAAACCAAGAATGAGTGTGATGATTCCTTTTATAGAACTATACTTCATTACACCAGCTAAAATTACTCATCCTATTCCCACAAATTAAAATAGCACCAAGAGGGCAAGATTAAACAAACGATGGAGCTGAAGAGTCTGGTATAATACTGTTATTCTACTTGTTTGTTAGTATTATATCATTCCAGTAAGTAGCTATATTTTGTTGTCAAATAAGAACTTTGATTTACTTTTATTATTTAATTATATCTGCAAAGTAGATCTCAGAGGTATTATAAAATTAGAAGTTAATTCTGGAATAATTGACTTTTATTTTTTAATAAAAAACAATGATTTTTAGTTATATAAAATGAATGGAAGATCCATCATGCTATTTCTCATCCCTTTGATATTAATTTAAAATTATGTTAATGAACTCAGTGAAATCAAAGAAAAGTATCTTCCTTGATGGTTCATATTTTTTAAAAAGAACCAGGTTGGAAAGACAAGAATCTGAGACTTGTAGCTTCTTTCCTATACACACAATTTGGTTTTGTGCTTGAAATCTTGAGATTTTTAACAAACTTAGGACACACTTTTAAATCCAAGCCAAATGTGAGAAATGAAGGCAAAATATTTCATTGTGAAATGATGTTTCCTTTAAAGTTTGAAGTGGATACAAGTGGAACTGTTAAATTTTACCAATTAAAAATGTGAGAGACTTGTCTATTATAACGATACCAGCTAGCCTTTCACAGGCTATTAGGGAGACAGCTCGTTTCCTTCTACTCACTGAATGAAAAGAATCTAAGCTGAAGTAGGGAATCCTTGTCACGAGCTCAAAATTCAATGTCCTCATCATTTTTGGGTGCTGACTTGTATTAAATCTGGGCCATACTGCTATTTGTACTTTGAGTAACTCAGTGATGAAATGGTAACAATATAGCCAATTTGCTTCTTAATATTAAAACACAGTGCAGCTCTGATAAGAACAAAAACTAAAGACAGGGTAAAAATCTAGATAGTTTTGTCATAATATTGCCAAAGTAATGAATTCTTAGTTACTTTATTATTAATTGTTGATCATAAGGTAAAAAAGACACATTGAGAAAAAGTGCTGTTGCCCCACTTTCTCTTCTTCCTACTGTTCATACATAGATAATAATATCCTTACTTCATTGACAGAATGAAAAAAATCGATTTTCCCTGTGGATTTTTTTCTGAGGTTCAACCTTCATAAGGAAAGTTAATAAAATATAAAATAAGCTTGGCAATTGTTTTAAAAAATTGTGCTTTGGGTTTAGGAGGTGAAGTAAAAACTGTTCTTTTTAAAGATGTCCACACTAGCATGTTAATATGAATTATAATGAGGCCATGGGCATGAAAGCATCTGGCACTTACATCAGTACTGTCTCTAAAGAAGTTCATAAAATATTACATATTTTATGTTTATTAATTCTGACATATACATATAATATTACATTTTATTAAAATATATCCACTTATAAATATGGCTCAGATGATAAAGAATCTGCCTGCAACGTGGGAGACCTGGGTTCAGTCCTTGGATTGAGATGCTCCCCTGGAGGAGGGCATGGCAACCCACTCCAGTATTGTCTGGAGAATTCTCATGGACAGAGGAGCCTGGTGGGCTACTGTCCCTGGGATCCCAAAGAGTTGGACACGGCTGAGTGACAGCATAGCACAGCACACATATAAACATAAAAAGTAGGAATCTAAATCTCTAGATCTTCTGATGGAATCATAAGATAGATTTTTCTCTTCTTTAAGAAAGTGTTTTCTTGGAGAGTCTGGCACTAGTTCTGGAACCACCCCCAGATATCTTTTACCATATACGTCCAGACTGCTTCAAGTCTAGGGTCACTCAGTGAAATTTCCAAACAGTGCATACTCACAATTTTACTACAATTGTACTTTGAGTTTCATAACTGGAAACAGGCATCAGCCTCTCCCTCATGAAACCAAACACATGAAGGAAAGCTTGAGGCAAGAAATGACTGTACATGTCTACCCTCCCCCAACTTCACTTTTTCAGAATTATAAAAATTTGTTGAAGTCCAGGCATTTCAGGAAGGTGAACTTTTTTATTTGAAAATTTCACAGGCAATTCTTAATCATTTCTCAGTTTTGGCATTCAGTTGGTAGTGCTTTTTAAATTCCCCTTCTCTTCCTACTTAAGACTGAAGAAAGAGTAAGGGCAACTTCATATAATATGCACAGTATGGCCCATATAGAATGTGGCTAAATTATATTTGACACTATTTGCAAGGACGGCAATTTTAGAGTACATGTTGGAGATCATCCAGCTCCTTTAAAAGGACAAATTGTTCACATATCATTGATTTTCAAGGTCTGCTCAACAGGAGAAATAAGAATCTCTACTTGACTTGATAGACACTAAAAGGATCTTAGGCTTTAGAACTAAGATTGTAATTTTTGTCAGCATATTGACATGAGACTGAGACCCGGCTCTGTCATTGACAGTGAGTGGATTCTGGGTACATGCCTTAACCATTCTAGGTTTCAGCCTTCTCATCCATAAAGTGGGGATAATTCATACAAACTGTATTCAACCAACATTTAGTTTGCTCAAGACCTGCCAAACACATGGTGATAATATCTACTTCATAGTATGACTTCAAGGACTAAAAGAGACGATGGAAGTTGTGTTTTTCAAATAGGTCTGGTACATGAAAAGATAAACAGTAAATGTTTATGAAAATATTTTGTCAATTATTTTCCCCTGTTAGGTAATTTTATTATTTTGGTTGAATTATGTTCATCAAATAAACTGTTTTGTACATCCACTTCCCTAGATATTAAAAATAGGTGTAGTGATGGAGTGAATGCTCAAGGGCGGAGCTTAGTCTTAAGGGCGGTAATGACCTGTACTGAGTTGTTAGATTAAGGTCATGTTGTCTGTTACACGGGATTCTTTCATCTTCACCAAACGTAAAACCCATACTACTTCAGAGTGAACTAACAAACTCTTGCTATTTTGCTATATTTCTCTTCCTGCTGCTTTTGGTGTTCTTTGGTTGGTTATGTTTTGTTTTGAGAACTATAGTGTTTCTTCTACTTCCTCCTTTGGGAATGACAAAGTTGTTTTCTTATTCACATATTCTTAGATTTTCCTCTAAAAGACTAAGTTTGTTTTTCAAAAGAATAATATGATATTTCTAAAATAATAATAGATTAATTTTAACATGTGTGGCATTATGAAAGTGTGGCATGCATTATAAATTAAAACTATTCAAAAATACCTAAAAATTTAGCATGCAACCTCAAGCAGATTCACTCAGAAGCAACTGAATATGGCAAGCAAACAATAAAATTACCCTTTTATACCCACACTAAAAGAGAATCATTATTAAGGAATTTGGTACAAATGAAAGTTTATTTTTGAATATGGCTTAGTAAGATTTAAGGGTTTAGCAAGGTTAATGATTCTAAGAATATTTCTAAGTATCCAAGACCCGTTGTCAATTAAAAGCAGTGAAAGGCAAGAAGTATCCAAATCTGCCTACATCAAACCATCAAAATCTCTAAGATCTTTTATTGTAAGTTTTCACAAGGAAATGTACAATCCAA
>SJYQ01004056.1:238786-264686 GCA_006410935.1 Redunca redunca
CATAATAAGTTTTTAAAAATAACAAAAAGGCAGAGAAATACTGCAAAAATGAAGGAACAAACTAGAAACACAGAAGTCCAGATAAACGAAGAGGAAATAGCAAACTACTTGAAAAAGAATTCATAATAATGATAGTAAAGAGGATCAAAATCCTTGAAAACAGAATGGAGAAAATGCAAGAATCAATTAGCAAAGACCTAGAAGAATTAAAGAATAAACATATAGAGATAAACACCACAATTACAGAAATTAAAAATACTCTAGAAGAAATCAATAGCAGAATATCTGAAGCAGAAGAACAAATCAGTGAGCTGGAAGATAAAATGGTGGAAATAACTTCTGAAGAGCAGAATAAAGTAAAAAGAATGAAAAGAACTGAGGATATTCTGAGAGACCTTTGGGACAATAACAAATGCACCAACATTTGAATTATAGGAGTTCCAGAAGAAGAAGAGAAAAAGAAAGGGTATGAGAAGATTTTTGAAGAGATTATAGTTGAAAATTTCCCCAACATGGAAAAGGAAATAGTCAATCAAGTCCCATATAGGATAAACCCAAAGAGAAATACACCAAGACACATACTAATCAGACTAACAAAAATTAAAGGCAAAGAAAGAATATTAAAAGCAGCAAGGGAAAAGCAACAAGTAACACACAAGAGAAACCCATATGTTTAACAGCTGACCTTTCAGCGGAAACTCTGCAGGCCAGAAGGGAATGGCAGGATATATTTAAAGTATTGAAAGGGGAAAATCTACAACCAAGATGACTCTACCTGGCAAGGATCTCATTCAAAATTGATGAAGAAATCACAAGCTTCTCAGACAAGCAAAAGTTAAGAGAATTCAGCACCACCAAACAAGCTTTACAAGTGTGAAAGGGACTTATATAGTCAAGAAATACAAGAGAAGAAAAAATCCACAAAATCAAACACCAATCAATTGAGAATATGAGAATAGGAACATATATATCAACAAATATTTAAAATGTAAATGGATTAAATGCTCCAACCAAAAGACATAGATTGGCTGAATGGATATAAAAATAAGACCCATATATTTGCTGTATACAAGAAACCCACTTCAGAACTAAAGGCACATATAGACTGAAAGTGAGAGGATGGAAAAATATATTCCATGCAAATGGCAAGCAAAACAAAGTTGGAGTAGCAATCCTCATATCAGACAAAATAGATGTTAAAATAAAGAAGATTACAAGAGATAAGGAAGGACACTGCATAATGATCAAGGGATCAATCCAAGAGGACTACATAACAATTATAAATATCTACACGTCCAACATAAGAGCACCTCAACACATAAGACAAACACTAACAGACATAAAAGGAGAAACTGACAGTAACACAATAATAGCAGGAGACTTTAACACCCCACTCACGTCAATGGACAGATCATCAAAACAGAAAATTAATAAGGAAACACAAGTCTTAAATGATACATTAGATGAGAAAAATCTCATTGGTATCTTCATGACATTCCATCTAAATGCTGAAGAATACACCTTCTCCAGTGTATATGTACCATTCTCCAGGATAGACCACAACTTGGGTCACAAATCAAACCTTAGTAAGTTTAAGAAAATTGAAATTTCATCAAGCGTCTTTTCTGATCACAACACTATGAGACTACATATCAATTACAAGAAAAAAAAGGTGATTAAATAAAACATTTCTAAACAACAAACAGGTTACGGAAAAAAAAAAAGGGAAATTTAAAAAATCTAGAAACAAATGACAATGAAAACAAGACAACTCAAAATCTATGGGGTGCACCAAAAGCAGTTCAAAGAGGGAAGTTTATAGCAATACAATCCTACCTCAGGAAACAAGAAAAATGTCGAATAGACAACCTAAATTTACACCTGAAACAACACCCACATCCTGTGTCGTCCCTTTCTCCTCCTGCCTTCAATCTTTCCCAGCATCAGGGTCTTTTCCAATGAGTCAGTTCTTCGCATCAGGTGGCCAAAGAATAGGAGTTTCACCTTCAACATCAGTCCTTCCAATGAATATTCAGGACTGATTTCCTTTAAGATGGACTGGTTGGATCTCTTTGCAGTCAAAGGGACTCTCAAGAGTCTTCTCCAACACCGCAGTTCCAAAGCATCAATTCTTCAGCACTCAGCTTTCTTTATAGTCCAACTCTCACATCCATACATGACTACTGGAAAAGCCATAGCTTTAACTAGATGGACATTTTTTGGCAAAGTCAAGTCTCTGCTTTTTATTATGCTGTCTAGGTTGGTCATAACTTTTCTTCCAAGGAGCAAGCGTCTTTTAATTTCATGGCTGCAGTCACCATCTGCACTGATCTTTGGAGCCCAGAAAAATAAAGTCTCTCACTGTTTCAAATGTTTCCACATCTATTTGCCATGAAGTGATGGGACCAGATGCCATGATCTTAGTTTTCTGAATGCTGAGTTTTAAGCCAGCTGTTTCACTCTCCTCTTTCACTTTCTTCAAGAGGCTCTTCAATTCCTCTCTGCATTCTGCTATAAGGTTGGTGTCATCTGCATATCTGAGGTTAGTGATATTTCTCCAGACAATCTTGATTCTGGCTTGTTCTTCATGCAACCTGGCATTTCTCATGATGTTCTCTACATATAAGTTAAATAAGCAGGGTAACAATGTACAGACTTGACATACTCCTTTCCCAATTTGGAATCAGTCTGTTGTTCCATGTCCAGTTTCTTACCGCTGCTTCTCCACCTGCGTACAGATTTTTCAGGAGGCAGGTCAAGTTGTCTGGTATTCCCACCTCTTTCAGAATTTTCCACAGTTTGTTGTGATCTACACAGTCAAAGGCTTTGGTGTAGTCAATAAAGCAGAAGTAAATATTTTTCTGGAACTCTCTTGCTTTTTCAATGATCCAGCAGATGTTGGCAATTTGATCTTTGGTTCCTCTGCCTTTTCTAAATCTGGCTTGAATATCTGGAAGTTCACAGTTCATGTACTGTTGAAGCCTGGCTTGGAGAATTTTTAGCATTAATTTGCTAGCATGTGAAATTAGTGCAATTGTTTGGTAGTTTGAGCATTCTTTGGCATTGCCTTTCTTTGGGACTGGAATTAAAACTGACCTTTTCGTGTCCTGTGACCACTGCTGAGTATTCCAAATTTGCTGGCATATTAAGTGCAGCACTTTCACAGCATTATCTTTTAGGATTTGAAATAGCTCAACTGGAATTCCATCACCTCCACTAGCTTTGCTAATAGTGTTGCTTCCTAAGGCCCACTTCACTTTGCATTGCCTGGTGTCTGGCTCTAGGTGAGTGATCACACTAAGGGTTGTTGCTGAACCATGAAAGATGCCAGGATTCTTGGCCCCTGGAGGAGAAGAATTCAATCTGTGGCCATAGACAAGGCTTGATGACTCAGAGCTTTTATGTAGTAGTTTTATTAAAGTATAAAATGGATAGAGAAAGCCTCTGACATAGTCATCAGAAGGGGGAAGAAATGTACCCCTCACTAGTGTTAGCAATGGAGTTATATACTTACAATTAGTTATTACAGTGAATGAAAAGTATGTCTGGAGGTTGTAAAGACCTTACTAGATCCCGTTCCATAATTTACATTTTAAGATAACAGGATTAGCCAGAAGTTTTTCTTCTAGAAACTGTCCTCAAGCAGGATACATTATTGTTATATAATCCTAAGGAATGTAGAGGGGGAAAAGTTTGTCCTTTCCTCCTGCTTGAGAATTCCAGACCCCTCTCTGCTTGGAGACCTCCCAAATTTATTATCAACCTGACTAGGAATTGGCTCTCTCATTCCCCCCTTTTCTTTTAGGAGAATTATGTTGCCAAGGGAAAGGGGCATTGTTTTCATTTGATAACTACTTCCTGCTGTTGAGGGGCATGGTCCCTAAATTGTTGAGGCAACATATTCTCCTAACCCTCATACTGAGGGTCTCTGATTCAGGGGGCCCAAGTAATACTTGGAGGAGGCTGTGGCACTTGTAGGAGCTTGCACAACATTTGTAACTTAAAAGGCTTCATGGGACTAGAAACAAATCCAGGTACACAGTTACAGATGCAAGGCAAAATAGTCATTAAACCAAGTTAAAATCAAAATTAAAAGTCACATCATGTCCATAGTTATATCAGTCCATTTTAGGATTGTTATATGTCATCTTTGGCAATGCCAAAGAATGCTCAAACTACCGCACAATTGCATTCATTTCACATGCTAGTAAAGTAATGCTCAAAATTCTCCAAGCCAGACTTCAGAAATACGTGAACCGTGAACTCCCTGATGTTCAAGCTGGTTTTAGAAAAGGCAGAGGAACCAGAGATCAAATTGCCAACATCCGCTGGATCATTGAAAAAGCAAGAGAGTTCCAGGAAAACATCTATTNAAGTGAAAGAGGAGAGCGAAAAAGTTGGCTTAAAGCTCAACATTCAGAAAACAAAGATCATGGCATCCGGTCCCATCACTTCATGGGAAATAGATGGGCAAACGGTAGAAACAGTGTCAGACTTTACTTTTTTGGGCTCCAAAATCACTGCAGATGGTGACTGCAGCCATGAAATTAAAAGACGCTTACTCCTTGGAAGAAAAGTTATGACCAACCTAGATAGTATATTCAAAAGCAGAGACATTACTTTGCCGACTAGGGTCTGTCTAGTCAAGGCTATGGTTTTTCCTGTGGTCATGTATGGATGTGAGAGTTGGACTGTGAAGAAGGCTGAACGCCGAAGAATTGATGCGTTTGAACTGTGGTGTTGGAGAAGACTCTTGAGAGTCCCTTGGACTGCAAGGAGATCCAACCAGTCCATTCTGAAGGAGATCAACTCTGGGATTTCTTTGGAAGGAATGATGCTAAAGCTGAAGCTCGAGTACTTTGGACACCTGATACGAAGAGTTGACTCATTGGAAAAGACTCTGATGCTGGGAGAGATTGGGGGCAGGAGGAGAAGGGGACGACCCAGGATGAGATGGCTGGATGGCATCACGGACTCGATGGACGTGGGTCTGGGTGAACTCCGGGAGTTGGTGATGGACAGGGAGGCCTGGCGTGGATTCATGAGGTTGCAAAGAGTTGGACACGACTGAGCGACTGAACTGAACTGAACTGAACTGAGATGTCATCTCAGAGTTGAAGAAAGTCCTTCCCTTGAAATGGAGAAACTCACCATGGGAAGTCTTCAATTAATGAGTAGTGGATTGCTCCACAGACCCTGCAATTAGACCGATTGTGGAAGGTGGCATAGGAATGAGCCCAGGACAGGAAGGTGTTGTCTTGAGGGTCAAATAGCATACTCAGGATTTTTGGAGTCAGCAGAAGCAGGCTCACATAAATTATCAGGCCCATCTGAAGAGTACAAAGTCAGAGCATAGAAAGTAAAGACATAAAATGACGTCACTTAGTTCTGGTCAGGGTGCCACCTCTTAACTCGAGTGTGATGTACCCACGAATCAATTCCTAGCACTTTGACAGCTGTGGGAGAAGAAAGAATAACCTGGTAAGGGCCTTCCCAGAGGGGCTTGAGAGATTGGGCCCCAGATCCCAGTGTTTTTATCAGGACTTTGGTTCCTGGCTCAAATAGAGGCTTGCTTGACTCAGAGGCTGGGTCAGGAGTCACCTCTCAGAGTTCCAGAAATGCCTGTTGAAAAGCTGATAGCTGAGGTACATAGTTAGCTAATTCTAAGGCTTCAGGAAAACTTTTCCATTGAGCATGTTCAAGAATTCTTAATCATCCATCCTCGGACTGTAACCATCCTTTATTACTAAACTTTCCTCCTCTTCTCTCATATCTTCCTAATTCTTCCTCAGTATATTGTGTTTTTTCCTGTTCCACAGGACCTATCCAGATCAAAGGTGTCTGCAGTGAAGCGGATTCCTAAAGCGCCGCCTTTCTGGCTTGACAGTCAGCCAGCTGATTACCCTTGGTTACTTTACTCCCACCTCTGCTGTGCCCTTTGCAATGCATAACAGCTACTTCTTTAGGACAAAATATAGCAGTTAAAAAAAGTCTCTCTGAAATGCTTAATAGGTTCTCCTGTTGCCGTTTTAAACTTTCTTTCCATATTGCAGCATGAGCATATAAAGTCAAATAAGCATACTTAGAATTAGTGTAGATATTTACTCACTGCCCTTTGCTTAACTCTAGAGCTCGGGTCAGAGCCACAGGCTCTACTAATTGAGCACTGTCTCCCTGGGTTAGAGATTTTGCTTCTAAAACCTGTTCAGCCATCACCATGGTGTAACCTGCTTTACGCTTCCCATCCCGAACAAAAGAACTGCCATCTGTAAATATTTTCATGTCAGGATCCACTAGATCTTCCCGAGCTGCATAGTTTTAAGTTAGAAATTAGGAGCAATCGTTATCAGGTGTTTCATTTTTCTTCTCAGGAAGAAAAGTGGCAGGATTTAAATTTCCACAAACTTTAAGCTTAGTTATTGGTCCTTCTGACAACAATGACTGATTAGGAAGCCTACTGTCTGTCTTCTAAGTATTAACTTTAACCTTAGCCAAGTATTAACCTTAACGATTCATGGGGTCGCAAAGAGTCGGACACGACTGAGCAACTGAACTGAACTGAACCGAACCTTAACCTTAACCAAGTATTAACCTTAATCTTAGAGTTTAAGATTCCATCACATCATGAGAAGTCAGTAGAATAAGATTTCGTCCATTCCTTAACCTCGGGCTTCAGTGGATACTGCTTCTTATGTGGGATAAGTGCAGGTATTTGAGCTTGACAACTACAGGAATAGCATTTTGTGCTCGAACTACAGATTTTCCATCAGCCCACACTCTAGGATTAACATTTTGTTCAATTAAAGGGGGAGAAAGGGAGGGCTCCATATTCATGAAAACAGAGGCAACCTTGCTCAGTTTATCCCTCCCCAAAAGGGGTAAGGGAGACTCTGGCACGATCAGAAACTCATGTGAAAAGAGCAAAGTCCAGTTACAACTTAAAGAACGACTAAATAGATGGGGAAACAGTGGAAACAGTGTCAGACTTTATTTTTGGGGGCTCCAAAGTCACTGCAGATGGTGATTGCAGCCATGAAATTAAAAGACGCTTACTCCTTGGAAAAGCAGAGACATTACTTTGCCAACTAAGGTCCGTCTAGTCAAGGCTATGGTTTTTCCTGTGGTCATGTATGGATGTAAGAGTTGGACTGTGAAGAAGGCTGAGCGCTGAAGAATTGACGCTTTTGAACTGTGGTGTTGAAGAGTCTTGAGAGTCCCTTGGTCTGCAAGGAGATCCAACCAATCCATTCTGAAAGAGATCAGCCCTGGGATTTCTTTGGAAGGAATGATGCTAAAGCTGAAGCTCCAGTACTTTGGACACCTCATGTGAAGAGTTGACTCATTGGAAAAGACTCTGATGCTGGGAGGGATTGGGGGCAGGAAGAGAAGGGGACGACAGAGGATGAGAGGCATCACTGACACGATGGATGTGAGTCTGAGTGAAATCTGGGAGTTGGTGATGGACAGGAAGGCCTGGCGTGCTGCGATTCATGGGGTCACAAAGAGTCAGACATGACTGAGCGACTGAACTTAACAGAACTGAAGTATTACCTTTTGGCTTGTCCAGACAGTCCCACTACAGAAGCAGACTGGAAAGAAAGTGGGCCAGGGGCTTCAGTAAGCACAGAGTAAGTTGCCCCAATATCTAGAAGGAAATTGATGGGTTGGCCCCCCACAGTTATTAATACCCGGGGTTCCTCAGGTGTAATTAGGATGAGAGCTGGTGTGGGGACCCCCAGGCAACTTCAGTCCTGATTGTCTTGAGAGTCCGACCCCTGAAACCTATGCTTCTGAGGGCAGTCTCTCCTCCAGTGTGGTCCCTTGCAGACTGGACATGGAGCCGGGGGCAGCTTAGATGCATGAAGGCAATCCTGCTTGAGGTGCCACTCCTTTTTCACAGTAACAGCAAGCCCATCCTTTTTCACCTGAGTCCCTCTGGGCATTTTTCTCAGGCTGTTTAAGAATGGTTCTGACAGCCATTACAAGGGCTTCCGCCTGTTCCTTTGTCTTTTTCTGCCTTTCTTTCATTTCCTCATATTCCCTACCATGATAGACTGTTTGAGCCAGTTGCAACAGATTATCTAAAGACTGATCTGGTCCATACACTTGTGTTAATAGCTTACAGCAGATATCTGGAGCTGATTGAGTGAGAAATCTATCTTTTAAGATCACTCTTCCCTCTTCACTTTCAGGGTCAATGTCAGTGAATCTGCAAAGGGCTTCTCTCAGTCTGCCTAGGAATTTACAGGAGCTTCCTTTTCCACCTGTTCTATATTTGCAATTTGGAACAGTTTAAAGTCTTAGCATGCACTTGCCTGAGTCCTTCAAGAACACATCGACAAAATGACTCTGATCCTATCTCCCTTTAGCTGTGTTATAGTCCCAATTTGGTTCTATAGTTGAGACTGCCTTATTCCCAGTGGGGAAGGCGGCTATCTCATACTTCTTCTTCCCTACTGATTCATTACCAAGCCATTCATCTCCATAAGCAACAGCTTTCCCCAAAACTCAACTTTTTGAATCGGGAGTCAGTGTTTGTCCCAAGATGTACACCACATCCTTCCAAGTAAGGTCATAAAGCAGAGTAACACCTTTAAAAGCTCTAATATATTTTTCTGGGTCCTCTAAATAGTCTCCCAAATCCTCCTTGATTGTTTGTATTTCCTGATAAGAAAAGGGCTTATTAACTCTCATAGACTGATTATTTCTCCTGGTGGGTGCTTCATGAAGAAGCAACAGCTTTAGTGGCTTTCCTCTGCCTCTCTTGCTGCTCTGCGCATACAATCCCAGGGATAGATTGGAGAAACTTGCTTTTCTTGATTTCTCTGTTTCCTGTTCTCCACCTCATCCTGCCTTTCACCATTAGTTTCTGCTGTCTGAGCTTCTCTTACTTCGACTGTCTGATTTTCTATTGAAACCAGATTGGTCTGAGGTCGTACTGAGACAGTTGTTTGAACCTCTACTTGGGCTGTTTGAATCTCAGTTTGGGTTTTTACTGAGACCAAGGCAGCCCTTCCTGGGCCGGGAATGGGGGGTTGGGGATGGCGGTGGATGTCCCTGACTTTCAGTTTGCTCAGTTTGGAGCCCTGGGTACGGGGGCAAAGTAAGGGAGAGCTGAAGGTTTCACGCCCAAATCTATACCCTTAGGACATAAGTCTGGCATAACTCGAAGAGAGAAAAAGTGCAACATATATGCTACTTCTGACCCATTTCCCTTGTTTTCTACAGAACCAGCCTAATTGTAAAACAGTAATAATTGAGATCTTTCAACAGGTCAGTGTTCCCTGTCTTCTAAAGGATACTGTGGCCATTCAGTATCACAGAAGAAGGTCAGGAGTGCCTTCTTTAAGTTCTGGAGATCAAATCTATCCCAGATTTTCAGGATACAGTTCAAAGGAATGAGGCTGGAATTATTAGCTCCCATCTGCAAGAGAGAAAAAAAGCAACCAGCACCATTTTCTACCAGAGGCATCCCTCCCTGCTCTAGATGCAGGTGTAGACAGACTTTACACTGAAGCTTTCCTTCCCTGGTTGGACTTAGTCTGTCCCTTACCGATGCAGGTGCCGTATTCGTACCTCCCTGTTCTACCACTGAGACGGGGTGGAGATGCACCAGGGGTAGACCTGGACATGCACCAGGGGCATCCCAAACTGATGTCCAGTTCCTCACCGTTAAAACCTTGCTTGCCTCTGATGCCACCCAGGGTGCTATCAGAGTAACCTTCCAGAATACCTCCCAAGCTAAGACCGCTGGAGGAAACATTCATCACCTGTGCCTGTGCACAGGTGTGCATGACCCTGAGTATATTCCTGACCACAATAAGACCATACAAACATAAAACTGAGGTGTTCCTTCCAAGTGTCACTACACCAGTATAAGTGATAGCAAAAGAGATGGTGAAGGTCTGACCAGTGAGGAAAAAATTATTTTTGTCCTTGAGTTATTAGAGCCAGTCTTTCCAGTTCATTCCCACAGATTCCACAGAAAGAATATCTAAGGTGTTGGGACAAAAGCCACTGGAAAGCCTCCTCAAAGCTCTTGGTCTACTAAGAGCTAGCATTACTGGAAGAAACTCACTCCACTTCCAATCTAAGTAACCTTTAACCTCAGAGTTGCTCTTGGAGATAGAGCTCCATCTAGCTTCTGAAGTTTTGACTCCTAGTGAAGCTAGGCCCTTCCTGATTACCATTCCAAGTTTGGGGCCTAAGTAACAGTACACAGTAACAGCAAGGATGACAAGTCCCTTGAAAGTCTATGATCCAACAAATAGGTTGGTGGCTCTAACTCCCAAAAAGTTATGAAATGGTCAAAGAAACCAGAAAGTTTGACCGAGAAAGTAGAGTTTGGTCCACACACTTTGCCCATTTCTGGTCGGTACCCAAAGGAGAAATTAGGTGCCTCTTGGCACTGGCAGGTCGTATAAACCCCCAAAGGGTTTCTGCCATAAGCCATATGAGGTCAGTGCGGAGCCACAGAGCAGGGCTTCTCACTTGCTTCACACATGGTGTGTCAGTCATTCACGCAAGCACACTATAGGGAAAATGTGTTCACTAGGAGGACAAAGACTAGAGCTTCAGGCATCCTTACCTTGTCCTGAAGAATCCCGGATGAGTCCCCAAGATGAAAGGTTGTTGTTGAACCATGAAAGGCGCCAGGATTCTTGGCCTCTGGAGGAGAAGAATTAAATCTGGGGCCAGAGATGAGGCTTGATCACCCAGAGCTTTTGTGTAGTAGAGTTTTATTAAAGTGTAAAAGGGATAGAGAAAGCTTCTGACATAGACATCAGAAGGGGAGAAAAAGAGTACCCCCTCACTAGTGTTAGCAATGGAGTTATAAACTTTTCATTAGTTGTCTTCCCTTGTGGCTCAGATGGTAAAGTGTCTGCCTGCAATGTGAGAGACCCAGGTTTAATCCCTGGGTCAGGAAGATCCTCTGGAGAAGGAAATGGGAACCCACTCCAATACCCTTGCCTGGAAAATCCCATGGACTCAAGAGACTGGTATGCTATATAATCTACAGGCGTATATAACAATAATATATCCTGCTTGAAGACAATTTCTGGAAAAAAACCTTCTGGCCAATCTTGTTATCTTAAAAGGTAAATTATGGAAGTGGGTCTGTAATCCTAAGGAATGTAGGACATCTGAGGTCAGGAGCAGCGGCTGAGAAGAGCTACCCCACTTCCAAAGAGTGGTGGCTGTGTGGGTGCAGGAGGGCTGAGAGGAGCTACTTCACGTTCAAAGTCATGATGGGCGGTGGTGAGGAGATACCCCTCGTCCAAGGTAAGGAGAAGCAGCTGTGCTTTGCTGGAGCAGCCATGAAGAGATACCCCACGACCAAGGTAAGAGAAACCCAAGTAAGATGGTAGGTATTGTGAGAGGGCATCAGACGGCAGACACACTGAAACCATAATCACAGAAAACTAGCCAATCTGATTACATGTGTAACTTAATGAAACTAAGCCATGCCATGTGGGGCCACCAAAGATGGACAGGTCATAGTGCAGAGGTCTGATGGAATGTGGTCCACTGGAGAAGGGAATGGCAAACCACTTTAATATTCCTGCCTTGAGAATTCCATGAACAGTATGAAAAGGCAAAATGATAGGATACTGAAAGAGGAACTTCCCAGATCAGTAGGTGCCCAATATGCTACTGGAGATAGGTGGAGAAATAACTCCAGAAAGAATGAAGGGATGGAACCAAAACAAAAACAATACCCAGTTGTGGATGTGACTGGTGATAGAAGCAAGGTCCGATGCTGTAAGAGCAATATTGCATAGGAACCTGGAATGTTAGGACCATGAATCAAGGCAAATTGGAAGTGGTCAAACAGGAGATGGCAAGAGGGAACGTCGACATTCCAGGAATCAGTGAACTAAAATGGACTGGAATGGGTGAATTTAACTCAGATGACTATTATATCTACTACTGCAGGCAGGAATCCCTAGGAAGAAATGGAGTAGCCATCGTGGTCAACAAAAGAGTCTGGAATGCAGTACTTGGATGCAATCTCAAATATGAGAGAATGATCTCTGTCCGTTTCCAAGGCAAACCATTCAATATCACAGTACTCCAAGCCTATGCCCCAAAGAGTAACGCTGAAGAGGCTGAAGTTGAATGGTTCTATGAAGACCTACAAGACCTTCTAGAACTAACACTCAAAAAAGATGTTCTTTTCATGGAAGCGGACTGGAATGCAAAAGTAGGAAGTCAAGAAACACTTGGAGTAACAGGCAAATTTGGCCTTGGAATACAGAATGAAGCAGGGAAAAGGTTAATAGAGTTTTTCCAAGAGAATGCACTGGTCATAGCAAACATTCTCTTCCAACAACACAAGAGAAGACTCTACACATGGACAACACCAGATGGTCAACATCAAAATCAGATTGATTATATTCTTTGCAGCCAAAGATGGAGAAGCTATATACAGTCAGCAAAAACAAGACCAGGAGCTGACTGTGGCTCAGATCATGAACTCCTTATTGCCAAATTCCGACTTAAATTGAAAAAAGTAGGGGAAACCACTAGACCATTCAGATATGACCTAAATCAAATCCCTTATGATTATACAGTGGAGTGAGAAATAGATTTACAGGACTAGATCTGATAAACAGAGTGCCTGATGAACAATGGACAGAGGTTCATGACATTGTATGGGAGATGGAGATCAAGACCATACCCAAGAAAAAGAAATGAAAAAAAGCAAAACGGCTGTCTGGGGAGGCCTTACAAATAGCTGTGAAAAGAAGAGAAGCAAAAAGCAAAGGAGAAAAGGAAAGATATATGCATCTGAACACAGAGTTCCAAAGAATAGCAAGGAGAGATAAGAAAACCTTCCTCAGTGATCAGTGCAAGAAATAGAGGAAAACAACAGAATGGGAAAGACTAGATATCTCTTCAAGAAAATTAGAGATACCAAAGGAACGTTTCATGCAAAGATGGGCTCGATAAAGGACAGAAATGTTGTGGGCCTAACAGAAGTAGAAGACATTAAGAAGAGGTGGCAAGAATACACAGAAGAACTGTACAAAAAAGATCTTAACAATCAAGATAATCATGATGGTGTGATCACTCACCTAGAGCCAGACATCCTGGAATGTGAAGTCAAGTGGCATCACTACGAACAAAGCTAGTGGAGGTGATGGAATTCCAGTTTGGCTATTTCAAATCCTGCAGGATGATGCTGTGAAAGTGCGGCACTCAATATGCCAGCAAATTTGGAATACTCAGCATTGGTCACAGGAAAGGAAAAGGTCAGTTTCCATTCCAATCCCAAAGAAAGGCAATGGCAAAGAATGCTCAAACTACCGCACAATTGCACTCATCTCACATGCTAGTAAAGTAATGCTCAAAATTCTCCAAGCCAGGATTCAGAAATACGTGAACCATGAACTCCCTGATGTTCAAGCTGGTTTTAGAAAAGGCAGAGGAACCAGAGATCAAATTGCCAACATCTGCTGGATCATGGAAAAAGCAAGAGAGTTCCAGAAAAACATCTATTTCTGCTTTCTTGACTATGCCAAAGCCTTTGACTGTGTGAATCACAAGAAACTGTGGAAAATTCTGAAAGAAATGGGAATACCAGACCACCTGACCTGCTTCTTGAGAAACCTGTATGCAGGTCAGGAAGCAACAGTTAGAACTGGACATGGAACAGACTGGTTCCAAATAGGAAAAGAGTATGTCAAGGCTGTATATTGTCACCCTGCTTATTTCACTTCTATGCAGAGTACATCATGAGAAACGCTGGGCTGGAAGAAGCACAAGCTGGAATCAAGATTGCTGGGAGAAATATCAATAACGTCAGATATGCAGATGACACCACCCTTATGGCAGAAAGTGAAGAGGAACTAAAGAGCCTCTCGATGAAAGTGAAATAGGAGAGTGAAAAAGTTGGCTTAAAGCTCAACATTCAGAAAACGAAGATCATGGCATCTCTCCCATCTCTTCATGGCAATAGTTGGGGAAACAGTAGAAACTGTGTCAGACTTTATTTTTCTGGGCTCCAAGAGCACTGCAGATGGTGACTGCAGCCATGAAATTAAAAGGCACTTAATGCTTGGATTGAAAGTTATAACCAACCTAGACAGCATATTAAAAAGCAGAGACATTACTTTGCAACAAAGATCCGTCTAGTCAAGGCTATGGTTTTTCCAGTTGTCATGTATGGATGTGAGAGCTGAACTGTGAAGAAAGCTGAGCACTGAAGAATTGATGTTTTTGAACTGTGGTGTTGGAGAGGACTCTTGAGGGTCCCTTGGACTGCAAGGAGACCCAACCAGTCCCTTCTAAAGGAGATCAGTCCTGGATATTCTTTGGAAGGACTGATGCTAAAGCTGAAACTCCAGTACTTTGGCCACCTCATGCAAAGAGTTGTCTCATTGGAAAAGACCCTGACACTGGGAGGGATTGGGGGCATAAGGAGAAGGGGACAACAAAGGATGCGATGGCTAGATGGCATCACTGACTGGTTGGACATGAGTTTGAGCGGCTCTGGGAGTTGATGATGGACAGGAAGGCCTGGCATGCTCTGATTCATGGGGTCACAAACAGACACGATTGAGTGACTGAACTGGAACTGGAAGGAATGTAGAGGAAAAAAAATTGTCCTTTCTTCCTTCTTGAGTATTCCAGACCCCTCTCTCCTTGGGGATCCCCGGAGTTTTTATCAACCTGTCTAGGGATTGACTCTCTCAACAACATCTAGAATATCTGGGTGGTGAAAATCTTTCCTGTATAGTTCTTCTATGCCTTCTTTCCACCTCTTCTTCATATCTTCTGTTCTGTTAGGTCCATACAATTTCTGTGCTTTGTCAAGCCCATCTTTGCATTAAATGTTTCTTGGTTTCTCTAATTTTCTTGAAGAGATGTCTAGTCTTTCTCATTCTATTGTTTTCCTCGATTTCTTTGCATTGATAACTGAGGAAGGCTTTCTTATCTTTCCTTACTATTCTTTGGAACTCTTCATTCAAATGGGTATATGTTTCCTTTTCTCCTTTGCCTTTTGCTTCTTTTCTTTTCATAGCTGTTTGTAAGGCCTCCTCAGACAGCCATTTTGTCTTTGCGCATTTCTTTTTCTTGGGGATGATCTTGATTCCTGTCTCCTGTACAATATCACAAAGATCCATATTAGTTTCTTCAGGCACTCTGTCTGTCAGATCTAATCACTTGAATCTATTAGTCACTTCTACTGTATAGTTGTAAGGGACATAATTTAGGTCACACCTGAATGGTTTAGTGGTTTTCCTTACTTTCTTCAGTTTAAGTCTGAATTTGGCAATAAGGAGTTCATGATCTGAGCCACAATCAGCTCCCTGTCTTGTTTTTGCTGACTGTATAGAGCTTCTCCATATTTGGCTGCAAAGAATATAATCAATCTGAGTGATGGTCCACATGTAGAGTCTTCTCTTGTGTTGTTGGAAGAGGGTGTTTGCTATGACCAGTGTGTTCTCTTGGCAAAACTCTATTAGCCTTTTCCCTGCTTCATTCTGTAGTCCAAGGCCAAATTTGCCTATTACTACAGGTATTTTTTGACTTCCTACTTTTGCATTCCAGTCCCCCATGATGAAAAGGACTCTTTTTTTTTGGCTGTTAATTTTAGAAGTTCCTGTATGTCTTCATAGAACCATTCAACTTCAGCCTCTTCATCATTATTGGTCGGGGCATAGACTTGGATTACTGTGATAATGAATGGTTTGTGAGATTGCATCCAAGAACTGCATTTCAGATAGCTACATATGACAGAATGAAATTAGAACATTCCTAACACCATACACAAAGATACACTCAAAATGGATTAAAGACCTAAATTAAGACCAGAAACCATAAAACTCATAGAGGCAAACATAGGCAGAACACTCAATGACAGAAATCAAAGCAAGGGACCTGATTAAACTTAAAGGCTTTTGCACAGCAAAGGACACTGACACTATAAGCAAGGTGAAAAGACCACCCTCAGAATGGGAGAAAATAATAGCAAATGAAACAACTGTCAGAGAATTAATTTCCAAAATATATAAGCAGCTCATACAACTCAATACAAGAAAACAAAAAACTGCATCAAAAAGTAGGGAAAAGACATAAATAGACATTTTTCTAAATAAGACATACAATCAGATAACAAGCACAAAATGTCAATTTTCATTCCAATCCCAAAGAAAAGCAATGCCAAAGAATATTCAAACTACTGCACAATTGCATATATCTCACATGCTAGCAAAGTAATGCTCAAAATTCTCCAAGCCAGGCTTCAACAGTACATGAACCAAGAACTTCCAGATGTTCAAACTGGTTTTAGAAAAGGCAGAGGAACCAGAGATCAAATTGCCAACATCCTGTGGATCTTCCTAAAAGCAAAAGAGTTCCAAAAAAACATCTACTTCTTCTTTACTGGCTACACCATAGCCTTTGACTGTGTAGTTCATAACAAATTGTGGAAAAATGATTAAGAGATGGGAATACCAGACCAGCTGACCTGCCTCCCTAGAAATCTGTGTGCAGGTCAAGAGGCAGCAGTTAGGACTGGACATGAAACAGACTGGTTCCAAATAGGAAAAGGAGTATGTCAAGGGTGTATATTGTCACCTTGCTTATTTAACTTATATGCAGTGTATATCAGGTGAAATGCTGGGCTGGATGAAGCACAGGCTGGAATCAAGATTGCCAGGAGAAATACCAATAACCTCAGATATGCAGATGATACCAACCTTATGGCAAATAGCGAAGAAGAACTAAAGGGCCTCTTGATGGAAGTGAAAGAGGAGAGTGAAAATGTTTGCTTGAAACTCAACAATCAGAAAACTAAGATCATGGCATCTGGTCCCATCAATTCATGGTAAATTGATGGGGAAACAATGGAAACACTGACAGACTTTATTTCTGGGGACTCTAAAACACTGAAGATGGTGACTGCAGCCATGAAATTAAAAGATGCTTGCTCCTTGGAAGAAAAGTTTTGACCAACCTAGACAGGGTATTAAAAAGCAGGGACATTACTTTTCCAACAAAGGTCTCTCTAGTCAAGGCTATGGTTTTTCCAGTAGTCATGTATGGATGTGACAGTTGAACTCTAAAGAAAGCTGAGCACCAAAGAATTGATGCTTTTGAACTGTGATGTTGGATAAGACTCTTCAGAGTCCCTTGGGCTGCAAGGAGATCCAACCAGTCCATCCTAAAGGAAATCAGTTCTGAATATTCATTGGAAGGACTGATGTTGAAGCTGAAATTCCAAATCTTTGGCCACTTGATGTGAAGAGCTTACTCATTTGAAAAGACCATGCTGTTGGGAACCACTGGGGGCAGAAGAAGGGGATGACAGAGGATGATGGCTGGATGGTGTCACCGACTCAATGGATGTGATTTTGAGCAAGCTTTGGGAGTTGGTGGGGGATAGGGACAGGGAAGCCTGACATGCTACAGCCCATGGGGTTGCAGTGTTGGACACAAATGAGCAACCGAACTGAACTGAACAAGCACTTGAATAGATGCTCCACATCGCTCATTATTAGAGAAATGTAAATAAAAGCTACACTGATATATCACCTCACACTGGTCAGAATAGCCATCATCATAAAGTCTACCAACAGTAAATGCTGAAGAGGGTATAGAGAAAAGGGAACGCTTTTGCATTGCTGGTGGAAATATAAATTGATACTGCCACTCGGAAGATGGTATGGAGATTCCTCTGAAAACTAGAAATAAAAGTACCATCTGACCCAGCAATCTTACTCCTAGGCATATACGGTGAGGAAACCAAAATTGAAAAAGAGACATGTATCCCATTGTTCATTGCATCACTATTTACAATAGCTAGAACATGAAAGTAACCTAGATGTCCTTAGACAGATGAATGGATAAAGATATTGTGGTAAATATTCACAATGAAATATTATTCAGCCATAAAAATGAACACATTTGAGTCTGTTCTAATGAGGTGGATGAACCTAGAGCCTATTTTACAGAGTGAAGTAAGTCAGAAAGAGAATGATAAATATTGTATACTAACACATATATACCCTGGAGAAGCAAATGGCAACCCACTCCAGTACTCTTGCCTGGAAAATCCCATGGACAGAGGAGCCTGGTGGGCTGCAGTCCATGGGGTTGCAAACAGTCGGACACAACTGAGCAACTTCACTTCAACGCATATATATGGCTAGAAAACTGGTACTAAAGAATTTATTTGCAGGGCAACAATGGAGAAACAGACAGAGAATAAACTTATGGACATGGGGAGAGGGGAGGAAAGGGTGAGATGTATGGAGAGATTAACATGGAAACTTGCACTACCATATATAAAATAGATATCCAATGGGAATTTGCTATTATCTCTCAGGAAACTCAGTCAGAGGCTCAACCTAGAGAGATGGGCTGGGGAGTAAAATGGGTGGGAGGTTCAAAAGGGAGAGGATATATGTATACCTATGGCTGATTAATTGTGAAGTTTGACAGAAAACAACAAAATTCTGTAAAACAATTATCCTTCAATTAAAAAATAAATTAATTAAAGAAAAGAAATTTATAAGCATCAAATTACCTGCATATTTTCAAAAGAATATGAGAATTAATTGGGAAGTATTGAATGAATGGATAAGTACATTTTTTTAATGTGTTGAAGTGAAATTCACATAACATAAAATTAAGAATTTCAAAATAAACAATTCAGTGTCGTTTAGTATATTTACAAAGTTGTGAAATTTACCTAGTTTCAAAATATCACCATCACGCCAAAGTAAACCCCTTACCCAATAAACAATTTCTTCTCATTTTTCCCACCCTCTATCTCTTGGAACCCACCAATTTGTATTGTCTCTATAGTTTTGTGTCTTCTGAATATTTCATGTAAATAGAGTCAGACAAAATTAGACATTTTGTGTATGCCTTTTTATACTTATCTTAATATTTATTATAGCATATATCAGTATTTCATCCTTTTCTATGGTTGAATAATGCAGGTGTACCTCATTTTATTTGATGTTACTACTGTAATTGTTGTGGAATATCATAAGCTTCTCCTATATGAAATAGCTAATTGAATTGATAGTGTATATTCTGACTTCTCCACCAGCTGACCAAATTTTTGTCTCTCTACCTCTCCTTGGGCCTCCCTATTGTGATAGATACCAAGGTGAGGTGAGGTGAAGTGAAGTCGCTCAGTCGTGTCCGACTCTTTGCGACACGTGAACTGTAGCCCACCAGGCTCCTCCATCCATGGGATTCTCCAGGCAAGAATACTGGAGTGGGTTGCCATTTACTTCTCCAGGGGATATTCCCGACTCAAGGATCAAACCCAGGTCTCCTGCATTGCAGGCAGACGCTTTAACCTCTGAGCCACCAGGGAAGCCTGATAGATACTACAATATTGAAATTAGGCAGGTTGATAAACCTACAATAGCCTCTAAGTGTTCAAGTAAAAGAAAGGTAGAAACGATTAAGCTTAGTGAGGAAGATATGTCAAAAAATGAAATAGACGAAAAATTAGTCCTCTTGTGTCAGTTAGCCAAGTTGTGAATGTGAAGAAAAGTCTCTTGAAGGAATTAAAAATCGACTCTAGTGGACATACAAATGGTAGGGATGGGAAACAGCCTTATCGCTGATATGATAAAAGTTTTGATAATCTGGACTAAAGATCAAACCAACCAAAACATTCCCTTAAACTAAAGTCCAGTCCACAGCAAGGCCTTGGCTTTCTTAAGTTTTATGAAGACTGAGAGAGAGAAAGAAGCTGCAGAAGAAATGTTTGAGGCTAGCAGAGGTTTAAGGAAAGAAGCCATCTCCATAAAGTTAAAGTTCAAGAAGCAACAAATGCTGATGTAGAAGCTGCGATAAGTTATCTAGAAGATCCAAGTAAGATAATGAAAGTGGCTAGATTAAACAGATTTCCAGTGTAAATGAAACACCCTTATATTGAAAGAAGATGACTTCTCAAAGCTACAGAGGAGAAGTCAATGCCTGGCTTCAAAGTGCTAAAGCACAGGCTGACTCTCTGGTTAGGGATTAATGCAGCTAGCAATTCTAAGTTGAAGCCAGTGCTCATTTACCATTCCAAAAATTCTAGGATCCTTAAGAATTCTGCTAAATCTACTCTGCCCATATTCTATCAATGGAAAACAGCCTGGCTGGAAGCACATGTGTTCACAACATGGGTTACTAAATATTCTAATCCTGCTGTTGAGAATTACTCCTCAGGAAAAAAAAAAAAAAAAGATTTATTTCAAAATATTACTGTTTACTGACAATTCACCTGACTCATTCAAGAACTCTGATGGAGATGTACTACTGTTTTCATGCCTGCTAACATGACATCTGTTCTATAATCCATGGATCAAGGAGTAAGATTCACTTTTAAGTTTTATTATTTAAGAAATACATTCATATGGCTTCAGCTTTCAAAATAGTGATTGCTCTGAAGGACCTGGGCAAAATCAACTGAAAATCTTCTCAAAGGATTCACTATCCTAGAGGCCATTAAGAACATCCATGGTTCAGAGGAAGATGTCCAAATAGAGACATTAACCCAAGTTGGGAAGAAGTTGATTCCAACCCCCACATATGATGTTGAGGGATTCAGGATTCAGTGTAGGAAATAGCTATACATGTGTTGGGAATAGAAGAGAACTAAATTAGAAGTGAAGCTTGAAGATGTGACTAAATTACTGCAATCTCATGATAAAACCTTAAACAAACAAGGCATTGCTTCTTATGGATGAGCAAAGAAAGTGGTTTCTTGAAATGGAGTTTATCCCCAATAAAGAGGCTTTGAAGATTGTTAAAACAACAAAGGACTTAGACTATTATGTAAACTTAGTCAATGAAAAAGCAGCAGTGTTTGAGAGAGTCAGTTCAGTTCAGTCGCTCAGTCATGTCCGACTCTTTGCGACCCCATGAATCGCAGCACGCCAGGCCTCCCTGTCCATCACCATCTCCCGGAGATCACTCAGACTCACGTCCATCGAGTCCGTGGTGCCATCCAGCCATCTCATCCGGGGTCGTCCTCTTCTCCGCCTGCCCCCAATCTCTCCCAGCATCAGAGTCTCTTCCAATGAGTCAACTCTTCGCATGAGGTGGCCAAAGTACTGGAGTTTCAGCTTCAGCATCATTCCTTCCAAAGAAATCCCAGGGCTAATCTCCTTCAGAATGGACTAGTTGGATCTCCTTGCAGTCCAAACGACCCTCAAGAGTCTTCTCCAACACCACAGTTCAAACGCATCAATTCTTCAGTGCTCAGGCTTCTTCACAGTCCAACTCACATCCATACATATGGAAAAACCATAGCCTTGACTAGACGGACCTTAGTTGGCAAAGTAATGTCTCTGCTTTTTAATATGCTATCTAGGTTGGTCATAACTTTCCTTCCAAGGAGTAAGTGTCNGCTCAACTGGAATTCCATCACCTCCACTAGCTTTGTTCGTAGTGATGCTCTAAGGCCCTCTAAGGACTTCACATTCCAAGATGTCTGGCTCTAGATTAGTGATCACATCATCATGATTATCTAGGTCGTGAAGATCTTTTTTGTACAGTTTTTCCATGTATTCTTGCCACCTCTTAATATCTTCTGCTTCTGTTAGGTCCATACCATTTCTGTCCTTTACTGAGCCCATCTTTGCATGAAATGTTCCCTTGGTATCTCTAATTTTCTTGAAGAGATCTCCAGTCTTTCCCATTCTGTTGTGTTACTCTATTTCTTTGCATTGATCGCTGAAGAAGGCTTTCTTATCTCTTCTTGCTATTCTTTGGAACTCTGCATTCAGATGCTTATATCTTTCCTTTTCTCCTTTGCTTTTCGCTTCTCTTCTTTTCACAGCTATTTGTAAGGCCTCCCCAGACAGCCATCTTGCTTTTTTGCATTTCTTTTCCATGGGGATGTTCTTGATCCCTGTCTCCTGTACAATGTCATGAACCTCATTCTATAGTTCATCAGGCACTCTGTCTATCAGATCTAGACCCTTAAATCTATTTCTCACTTCCACTGTATAATCATAAGGGATTTGATTTAGGTCATACACTGACTCCAATTTTGAAAGAAGTTCTATGGGTAAAACTCTGTCAAACTGCAGTGCATGCTACAGAGAAACTGTTCATGAAAGGAAGAGTCTAATTCAGAGAACTTCATTGTTCTCTTCTTGTAAGTGATTGCCAGAACCATACCAGTCTTCAGCCACCACCATCCTGACCAGTCAGCAGCATCAGTATTGCAGCATGATCCTTCACCAGGAAAAAAGATTATGTCACTGAAGGCTCAGATGATGGTTAGCATTTTTATCAATAAAATATATATTTTAGTTAAGGTTTGTGCACTGTGTTTTTGGTCCTGCTATTGCAGACTTAATAGACTTAACAATACAGTGAAAGCACAAGTTTTATGTCCAATGGTAAACGATAAATTAATGTAACTTGCTTTATTGCCATATTTGCTCTATTATGGTGCCCTGGAACTGAACCTGCTGTAACTTTGAAGTAGGCCTATATTATGTATATGTATGTATATTCACTGAGCCTTCAATAACATAATCATTTTCCTGGTGAAGGATCTTGAGGCATTTGTTTATTCATTCACCACTTGATTGATATTCATACTGTTTGCACACTTTTGGTTATTATAAATACAGCTGCTATATATGCTCTGTATATGAGAGTACATGTGCTTTTTATGAGTACTTGTTTTCAATTATATTTGGTAAATAAGTAGGAGTGGACTTGTGGGGTCATATAGTAATCCTGTGTGTGTTGAGCTGTTCTGAGGAACTGCCAAACTATTTTCCAGTGGCTGCATCAGTTTGTGTTCTCACTACCAGTATATGAAGATTTCAATTATCACACATCTTGAATAACACTTTTAATTTTCTTTTTCTTTTAATTATTATTGTACCCATCCTACTGAGTGTGAAGTGGTACTTCATTGTCGATTTCCGTAACAACTAACAGCGTTAAGAACCTTTTCATGTGTTTGTTCTTCTTTAGAGAAATATCTCTTCAAGGATTTGCAAATTTAAAAACTGAGTTGTTTGTATTTTTCTTAATGATCTATGAGTTCTTTATATAATCTGACTTTTATTAAATATATAATTTGACAATATTTTCTCTCAATCTCTATAGATTGTCTTCACTTTCTTGACAGTATTCTTCAATGAATAAGTTTTAAATTTTGATGACATCCAATTAAATTATTTTGTATTTTGTTGCTCATGCTTTTGTTTTCATGGCTGAGAACCTATTACAAAATCTGAGCTCATGAAGATTTATTAATATTAATTTTCTTCTAAAAGCTTTCTGATTTTTAGTCCTTATAATTATGTGATTGACTCAGTCTGAATTAATTTTGGTATATGTTCTAAGATAAGAGGTCTAACTTCAGTATTTTGTATGTGAATATCCACTTGTCCCAGCACCATTTGTGAAGAGACTGTTATTCCCCGCATTGAATTGTCTTAGAACTCTTGTCAAATATCAACTGGCCACAGATATATGGGTTTATTGCTGAACTCTCAATCCTATGCCTTTGTTCCATGTGTCTATCCTATCCCATTACCACGATAATTATATTACTATGGCCATGTAGTAAGTTTTGAAACTTTTAAGTTAACTCATTTAAACTTGTTCTTTTCTCAAGACCATTTTGACTATTTGGGGCCCCTAGGAATTCCACATGAATTTGAGGACAAGTTTTTCAATTTATGTTAAAAAATGTCTTGGGATTTTGATAGAGCTTGCTTTGAATCAAAAGATCACATTGGGGAGTCTTCACATTTTAGCAATATGGAGTTTTTTAACCCACAAACTTGAGATATCTTTCAATTTTTTAAAGTCTTCTTTAGTTTCTTTGAGCAATGTTTTTTAGTTTTTGCTGCACTAGTCTTCATCTCTTTGGTTATAGTTATTTCTATTTACTTTATTCTTTTGGACACTGTTACAAGTGGTTATTTATTATTTCCTTTTTATTGTTTATTGATTGTATACAGAAACACAGCTAATTTTAGAGTATTGATCTTTTTTCTGAAATTTTGCTGAATTCATTTTTCACACTATTAGACTTTTTATATTTGGAAGGAATTTCTTCCTATAAGATCATGTCATCTGCTAAGGGGAATAGTTTTACTTCTTTTCCAATCTGGATGCCTTTTATTCAATAGGTGATTGACTGATTTTGGTGCCTAATTGCTCTAGCTGGAACATCAAGTACAATGTTTAATTGCAATGGTAAAAGCTAGCATTCTTGTCTTTGTAATATTAAGAGGGAAGGTTTCAGTCTTTCACTGTTGAGTATGATGTTGTTATCTGTGCATATGTCACAAATGCCCTTTATCATATTAAGGAAATTTCCTTATATTCTTAGTTTTTGTGATTTTTGTTGTTGTTGATTTTGTCAAAAATTTTTGCTGTATCAGTTGAACTGTGTGTGTGTGTGTGTGTGTGTGAGAGAGACACCTTTATCTGGTTTTGGTATCAAGATAATGCTGGTCTCACATAATGAGTTAGAAAGTGCCCCTCACCCCCCACAGCCCCCATAGAGTTTGGAAAGGATTCGTGTTATTTCTTCTTCTTCTTCTTTTTTAATTTAAATGTATTTATTTTAATTGGAGGCTAATTACTTACAATATTGTATTGGTTTTGCCATACATCAACATGAATCCGCCACCGGTGTACACGTGTTCCCCATCCGGAACCCCCCTCCCACGTCCCTCCCTGTACCATCCCTCTGGGTCATCCCAGTGCACCAGCCCCAAGCATCCTGTATCCTGCATCGAACCTGGACTGGCAATTCATTTCTTATATGATATTATGCATGTTTCAATAAATGTTTGGTAGAATTTACCAGTGAAGATATCTGGTCCTAACATTTTCTTTTTTGGAATATTTTTTATTATTGATTCCATCTCTTCTTGTTATAGGTCTGGTCATATTTCTTCTTGAGTCAGCTTTGGTAATCTGTAGTTTTTAGAAATGTGTCCATTTCATTGTTTAATTCATTGGTGTTCATTTGTTCATAGTATTTTCTTATAATCTTTAAAACATATTTCTGTTTGATCAATGGTAATGTACCCACTATCACTTCTGATTTGGGTTATTTGCAAATCATCTCTTTCATTTCTGTCAGTCTAGCTAAAGCTTTGTCAGTTTTGTTTTCAGAAAACCAACTTTTGGACTTGTTGATACGATTATTTTCAATTCTGTTTTTTTTATCTCCATTTGAATCTTCATTATCTTTTCTCCTTCTAGCTTTGGGTTTAGTTTGTTCTTTTTTTCCTAGGTCCTTAAGTTTAGGTTATGGATTTGGGATGTTTCTTCTTTTTTAACATAAGCTTTTACTGCTAAAAAGAACTTCATCTGACTATTGCTCTGGCTATATCCCATAAGTTTTATGTTGTACTTATATTTTTATTCATTTCTTAGTATTTTTAATTTGCCTTGCAATTTATTCTTTGACCCATTAGTTGCTTGAATGTATTGTTTAATTTTTACATATTTGTGTTTATTTTTAATTTTCCTTCTATTATTTATTTCTGAAAAAAGTGAAAGTCACTCAGTTGTATCTGACTCTTTGTGACTCCATGGACTTTAGCTTGCCAAGCTCCTCTGTTCATAGAATTCTTTAGGCGTAAATACTGGAGTGGGTAGCCATTCCCTTCACCTGGGTATCTTCCCTACACAGTGATTTAACCCAGATCTCCTAAAACTGCGCTCATATTCTTTACCTTCCTTATCATCTGAGCCATCAGTGATTCTAGCTCTCCTGTGTTGTTGTTAGAAAAAATTCTTTGTGCAATCTCAGTCTTTTTCAACTTATTGAGATTTATTTTGTGACTTAACATACAGTCTACTCTAGAGAATTTTCTATATACCTTTGAGAAGAATGTGTATTCTATGCTTGTTATATAGTGTGTGTGTGTGTGTGTGTGTG